>CAEFZY010054468.1:0-29777 GCA_903066815.1 Brachyrhaphis roseni | reverse complement strand
ATATATATGCATTTTATTTTTCAATTGGAATTAAAAAAATAAATGTTGTCTTGTGTTGATATTGGTTTACATCTTTTAAACTGCATTTCCTAAATCCAAAAGGTTGTACGTTTCAAAACAATAGGGTCAGAAAAAGGGAGTATATATATATATATATATATATATATATATATATAATGCACATCACACCAAACTAATAAAATGCAGCTCTGGTGTTTCACATCACTGAACTCTGACCAGAGCTTCATCTTTCCTCTTTGTCACTTGGTGAAAAACAAAAACAAAGAGCGGAGCCGCGCGGCTGCGTTGCCTCGTTTGGCCTCAGGCAGCAATAGGATTCAATCTGCCTGCACTAACTCAGCCAAAGCAAGAGAAGAATTACAAAGGAAACAGCCAAACATTCACTTTTTTTTTTTTTTTCTGAACCACATTTGGCTCTAATTACGGCATACGTGTGTTTGGCCACAGTTTAGTAAGCTGCCGGTGTGCATTGTCTCCACATTTTCCCATGCAAAGTTGGAGTGATGTTCTGTTTTTTTTTATTTTTTGCTCTCCTGTTTTCTGTTATTATGCGGGTTGGTTGATGAAACCTCTGTGTGAGTAGTTTCCTATTTTCACCCAATAGGAGACTATTATCTTATAAAATCATACATCGGAAAAGATACATTAGATAGTAAAGTATATATATGTATAAACACACAATGGCATTTCTCAATACAGTTTGTTATGATTTCCACTAATTGTTTTCTTCCTTGGTGTGTGGAATTGCAAACATGAAAATTTTTTTCAGCTGAAAGCTTCACACTCATCCAGGTAAAATCAACTACTGAACTTAGATTCTTTATAAATGTATAAAGTTATAAAGAAAAGAACCAGATACAAAAAAAGGCTTACTTAACAGCTTTATTTTTATTTTTAGTGTTTTCACGTTTTGACTGAAAACTCCCTCCGTTCACTGATGAATGGTGACGGCAACACAAAGCTGAGGAAGTTTTCGTTTTTCAGTCTTAATCCCCAAAAGTAGCTGAATGCACCCTGTGCAAAACAGCTGAAAATAGAAATAGAGATCTGCTATCACAGAAAACCACGTTAGTAAAACATTTTTCCATTAGTGAGCACACGCTTAACAAAACATGTTAATGAAAACTGTCACTATGTCATGACTGTGTCATATAAGACAGATAATCTGTCAAAAATAACTAATAGGAGTCCGAAGGAGGGTCTTAGCGCTGTTAGTCATGCTCGTTTACGCGCTGCTAAATGTGCTAATAGCAGAGAAACAACTTACAGTTACAGGAAAACTGTTCATCTGCCGTTGTTAGCTGCCATGCTAACTAGCCTTAGCATTCACAACAGGCTACGGCTAGCCGTAGTGCAGCAGAAATCAAGAGGGTGTGAACTATTCATAAATGAACATGATTGACAGCGCAAAGACCCGCCTCCTGTTTCTGATTGGTCGTCTCCGAGCTGGACTGTATTTCTGCAGATGACAGATCATTTCATCAGACCATAACACTTTCTCCTAATTATTTGCTTTTTTAAAAAAAAAAAATTATTATTACTATTATTTAAAGCTAGGTTGTTTTCTCTCAGGGAAAATATTTCATTCTTTTTAGTTCAGACACATGGAGTCTGTAGGAGACTGATGAGACGCCTACCGACTGCTGCCACATTCAGAACACAATCAGGACTTCCTGGAACTTCCTGCAGCTCTGTCACTGCAAGAACACCAAATCTTACCAAGAAGTTTTGGTCTAGTTTCTAGTGCAAATATCTTAGTACACTTGAAATAAGACTGTGAAGCGGTTGCTGTGTTTAAGTGTGCTGTACTGGAGTAGAGTTAGCAAATAAACTTGTAATGCAGTGCATTTGTCTCAGTTTTTCTGTGTGGGATTAGTTTTGCCTCATCCGATATCAGTATCAGCATCAGTATCGGTATCGGAAGTGACAAAAGTGGATCGGTGCATCCCTAGTTGAAATAAGACAAAACTAATTTACATATAATTTTCAGAACCATATCAGAGCTTGTTTTAAGTGAATAATGTCTTAGTATTTACTTTTAAAAAGTACTAGTTCCATTGGCAAATTATTTGACTTAGAAGAAGACATTTTTCATGTCATAAGTAAAATAATCTCCCAGTAGAACTCCTACTTTTTCATGTATATTCAATAATTATTTATTCAAAACAAGCTCCTATATCTTGCTTAAGGATATATGAGTTAGTTTTGTCTTATTTCAACTTTACTAAGATATTTGCACTAGTTTTGTTTCTTGTTGGGTTATTTTTGCAGTGTTCTTCTGCCTGTAAATCTAAAACCTGTCACCAATTCTTGTCTTTAAAAAAATCTGTGAAGTTGGAAAATAAGAGTCCAGATGAGTCATTTAAAGATCCACCTCCAGGCCAGCGGCTCCTGTAATGAGTGCATGTCAGCCTCTGTGGTGATGCATGTTTTCTGGTATTTTTATGTGTGAGACGGAGCGCATGAAAGGAAGCCTTTCATGATTGCCGAGCAGCAGAATATCTGCCCGGCCATTTCTTGTCCTGGAATAGTGAGGCAGGCATTACGCCCACACACACCTGAACTCTTCTGCAGAAATGTCAAGAGTTGCAGCTTCGCTCGCTAAGGTGGCAGCTTTTCTTCTTTTTCTTTTTTTTTCTTTTCTTTTCTCCAGCACAGTCACCACAGGAATGCGCCGCTCAAACACAAAGGTCAGGATGCGTGCAAAAATAAAAACAACCAGAGAGCCCAGAGGAAGAAACAGGCTTCCAATCTGACTGCAGAAAGAAATATAACAGATTAAATCTTATGTTATACATCTATGCAGCTCTTTCTCTTCCAGTGAGCTAAGATACTGGAACACATCCGTTCTAATGTGCCTGCTTTCACGGAAACATGTGAAACACTGCCATCTACAGGCCGGTTTTGTAAATCACACCCTACATGTTCCGCTTTCTTAACTTTCTCTGTAATCTGTGTTTCCAGGTAAATCTGCAGATGAGTCTCCAAAGTTACAATGAGCAAACATGAACACAAGAGGGAGCTGTTGGTCCAGGAATATCTGCTTGACCTGGAGTGACCCAGGAGGCAACACAACGCAGGGAGAGCTTCACTAATCCTGACCTTTTGTCAAGGAAAAAAATATTGGGAATTATTTGCCCAGCTTAATAAAATGCTTTCTTTTATTTAAAAAAAAAATGAATCTGTTTTTTGTGTGTTTTAAGGCAGGTCCAATGGTTGAGTTGCCCAACTTAGAGGCATGTTGAGGAGATAATTCAACTATTTGCACAACTATTACAAAATATTTTGGTCTAGCTTCTATCTAAATATCTTATTACACTTGAAAATAGAGACGCAGAAATTTCATATTAATATCTGTATTGGTCCCAATATAAAACAAAACATTCTAAATCGAAAACGTCATTTTTTATTATTTATTTATATTCCATTATATTTTTAATTCCTAACTGAATTTCTGAAACATTTTAAAGAAGGTTTGTTGCAGTTTATTTTTCTTTTTACAAAAATTCAACCTATTGTTTTTGTCAGTTTCTTTATTATTTATTTTTACACATTGGCTGTTCTACTCCTGATCGCACCGATTGAACAAATTAAAATCGTTTTTACATGTTTGAAATACAATATCTTCACAATCTAGGTCAGAGTGCTGTACTGGTGCAGAGTTACCAAATACACATTGAATTCAGTACATTTAATTCAATTCAGTTGTTTTTCTGTATTGGATTGGAATCTGCCGATACTAAACCTTTGATGTCGATATCAATATTGATATTGATATTGGAAGGGAAAAAGTGGATGGGTGCATTCCTGTTTGAAATAAGACTAAACTAACTCACAAGTTAGCAAGATATAGGAGATTATTTCAACTCAATAATTCCTTAATATTTGAAAAACTACTGGCATTTATTTAACTTATAACATTTTTTTCCAGGTTATAAGTGAAATAATCTACTAATGGAACGAGTAGGTTTTTTAAAATCAATTATTGCATAAAAACTAGCTCCTATATATTGCTGAGGCCACAGAACAAGTTGTGAGCCTTTATGTTGCTCTGGAAACCCAAAGAATCTACTAGATTATTTTTTCCCCCCCTTGATTGAAGAATTCTTGAAAGAGCTGTTGTTTGATTTGATGATAAAATAAAACAATGCAAACCAAAAGAATGCCAAAAATCCACGTTGAGGTAAAACAGAAAAAAAATATATCACAGCAAACTTTGAGAAACTGGTCATTTTTGCGTCTGCGACATAAATCTGCAACATTAAACGTGAGTTATCAGTGTGGCTCCTGGGTGGTCCCAGGGATCTGCTGCCCCCTTTCTTTTCTGTCACACAGTTCAGGGGCATTAAACGGATTCCTGTCTTCGTCTTATCTACGGTCAGATTCAGGCTCCGTACAGCGTGGGATTAAACATGTTACTTTTACCTGCACCCCGCTTCAGGAAACCCAATTTTGGCTTCAGAAAAGTCTTCCAGCTCTGAAATAAAAACTGTATATACAGCCAGGAGTTTAACACACGGAGGAAGTTTTCAAACTGCGCTTTTAGGGGTAGGATAAGTGAAACGTTTCCATAGTGTCTGGTTAAGATTTACAGTATTTGCCTGCGCTGCATTCCTCCATGGCCTCGCCAGCACCACTAGCTCTACTGGTTTTCCTCGGGGGGCCTTCAGTCAAC
Organism: Brachyrhaphis roseni; assembly: GCA_903066815.1. Classification (NCBI taxonomy): domain Eukaryota; kingdom Metazoa; phylum Chordata; class Actinopteri; order Cyprinodontiformes; family Poeciliidae; genus Brachyrhaphis; species Brachyrhaphis roseni. The sequence continues at coordinate 25,081 of CAEFZY010054468.1, read as the reverse complement.
TCTGACCCCCACAAAGAGCTTGTTAAATGCCTGTGTAATCCCTGCATCTGTGTTTTGCGATTACGTTTCCAATGCAGTTTTTCTTTTTAGTTCTTTTACAGGGGTCGTGTCTCGTCGTGTTGTCGGTCACTCAGGAGACGTCTTGTCTCGGCCCATCAGATCAGCGTGACTGATGTATCGGCGTAAACCGTTAACTCGCTTCCCAACAAGCTTTTCCTGTGGCCTCTGGGCAGCTTCCTGCACCGCATCACTACTGTCCCCGTCAGATCTCAGATCCAGACCGCAATTTATTTTTTTTCCCCTTCATCTCCCCTCAGTCCTGAGCTGAAAAATACGATGACGTATTCGGACCAATGGAGACTGAAAGATAAAAAGAGTACATTTCTGATAAGAAAAAAAAAACTCAGGAATTTTGAGGTTCTTCTCAATAATTTGCTATAAAAACTTCAGAGTCTAATTAGATTAATTAGAGATTAAATCTAAGAACTTGGAAATTTCTGAGCTTTGAAAGTTGAACATTTTCTAGATTAATGTCAAAATTTGAGGTTATTCTGAGATTATTCCAAACACTTTTGGACTTTTCAAACTCAGAAAGTTTCCTGTATTTTCTAGATTAATCTCAAAATTTCTGACATTTTTTTTTTTTGGCAGCAATTTTCTCCCCCCCAGTCTTTTTTTCTTCTTCTATGTACAACGTAGTAACGCAATACCCCTAAAGGGTTTTTGGGAAACAAAACAAAAAAAAGAGTTGAAGCCAGAAGCCTGGATGGTGGCGGTCAGTCTCTTTGAATGAAGACAGATGATCGTCAGCAGCCTGACAGCGAGACGTCCACAGACATGCTTCTTCTCAGCCCTAGTGTTCACCTTGCCATGGAATGCAGCTGGTATGGAGAACAATCCAGGATGGGAACCAACTCGCCTCCCCTCTTTACGTTTACACATAAGACGAGTGTGTGCGTGTGGGGGGGTGTGTGTGCGTGTGAGTGGATATAGAAATTGTTAGGTGAGAGTCATGGTTTGACTGAGGACACCTAAAATATGCAGTGGAACAGTTAAAATGTGCTTGTTTGTGCAGGCAGTGTGAACAGATGTGCAGTAAAACATGATGGGGGTTTGAATCTGAGATGCTGTGGGTTGGTACCGGAAGTGGAGATGCGGATGGTGGATCTGTGAGCCCGTTGGATCGCGTGGGCGTTTTATTTCACGGTGCGTTTGGAGTACCACAAGGTCGCCGCTTTGCTCTTCTCTGCATGTTTCCTCTCTGCCTTCCTATTTCACTCGTTGCACACTATTCTTTAACATGATTTCCCAATCTGTATTCACTCGAGATGACCCAAGCAGCGCTAACAAATCTTCTCCCGTTATCAGCGATCTGACTCGTAGAATCTCCCCGCCCCCGGTCAAATTTACGCCTTGCTAAATGGTTCTTGGAAATGTGGCAATTTTTTTCTGAGCTTTTGGAAGCAGGGGGGCCGAAAATGAGGATGTTGGATCCTGCTGGGGTAAAAGAGGAGAGGGAGTGGGGTTGGGATGGGGGGGCTGCAGCCTGTTGATTTTGCACAGATCCTGCCAACTGTTGAGGAGCTTCTGGGAATTTGGACGTGTTAAATTCATGCAGCCCGCTTCTCTTCTGCAAAATACACGGCACCTTGCAAACAGATTCCTACTCACAGCTTTTTACTTTTTACTGTGATTTTATATACCAAATCAAAATGGCACATCAAACGGCAAAGGATGCTTCATTTTATCCAATAAAAATTAGCTTTTGCCCATTCAGTAAAACTGAATGGTTTGCCTGTGACCGGTCATTTTCAATGGTCACCACAAATTCTCAATTAGTGCCTACGCCATTAAAGCACATGAATATCTGATCTAAACCAGGACTTCTCAAAGTGTGGGGAGTTCTGCCACTGGGGGTCGCCACAGCTTTTCAAGTTGGGCACTAGACATGAGGAAAAGACAATAAACAAAGTAACAGCAGACATTTAGCTAACTCCTCCATCCCTTTCATTCCTCCAGCCACCGGGGGCGCTGTCATAGAAGTGCAGGCTGTGTGCAGCGGTCTGCTGCATTTTACGTCCCAAAACCTGATGAAAACTGGATGTGGAAGTTACCAGATTCAGCGGTGAGCTGCTTGACATTCAGGTTGTTTGGATCAGTTTGTGTTCATTTCACTGCTAGCTTCTGTTTTCAGGTCGCATTTTATCTGTTTTACCACTTCAGTGTTAGCGGAACAGAACTTAATATAGTTTAGTGTGGTTATTTTTGATAAGTCTGTGTGTAATACTATTTAGGATCTTGAAATAAAATTGCTGATTAGCTTTGTTTTATGTCTTAAGAGTCCTTAACAATTCGGATCAACTCCCATTGAGTCTGTAGTTTATTTTTCTGGTGTTTTTGACATCTTTTCCAAATGCTAATGCTGGTGACATTGTCGGCAAAGTTCCCATGATGCCTGGACTTATCATCCTATTGAACGTATTTTTAATGAACGACTGATGTGATGTTTGTTGCAGAACATATGATGCCTGAATCATTAATCAAGCTAATTTGTGATTAACGTAAAACTTGATTACTAATTTAGTCCTAGAATGTCTGAGTGGAATTCTGAAACATTACTAGTACTTAATGAATTTGTTAATTGCATTTTTACTGAACTCATTTATAGATCAGGTTCTTGTTTTGTTTGTTTTGTGACTCCAGAATTCCTACTAAAGCTGGAGACATTGTGGGACAATATTTCATTTCTTCTATCTTCAAACCTTGGATGTCTTGAATCCCAATTTTGGTTAAATTGTTGTTGTTGTTCTTGCTAAAGACCCAGATAAAGGTAACAAGGTTTTTAACTATTCCCACTGTTATGAGGACAGGCTGAACCTCTTGAAGGACTTGTTGGATTATACAGTAAAAAGTTTAGGAGTTAGTATTATAACTATTATAATCCTAAAAAGATAGAATTATATAGCAAAAGGTTTACAGAAATAATAGCAGCAATCTAGTTAGAGGGGAGTTTTGATGCTGATTTGCTGTCAAAAATAAAAGCAACCCACAGCATGATCCGCCATCAATGTGTTCTATCATGGGGACGGTGGGTTCATTGTTAGTTGTACACTAAATATGCATGAAAGCCTTAATATTCACTTTTACATTAATCTCACTGAATCAAAAAACGACCGATCATTTTTGCCTGAAACGATTAATCATAATGAATGGATTGTTAAAATAATCGTCAACTAATTTAGTAATCGATTAATTGTTAGCTGGAGCACACAGCCTTGAAAAAGAGATTTGTTGAAAGAACAACACTCTGAGCAGTAATTAAGTAAACACTAGAAAAAATATAAACATTTTACATTTAAGATAAAAAACAACATTGTTTTTCTGTAAATCTGTTCAATCTAGAACTCAAGAGGCAGCCTTCACTTCACCTGGTTCAAATTCTGTAAAAACAAGAGGGAAAAAAAAGCACCTTCTGATTTCCAAGTATTAATTTTTCAGTCCAACATACTTATTTTCTTTGAATTTTAAAAATAATATAAAATAAGCTTGATTGGTTGAATGAACATTCAGCAGAATGTGCCAGTTTCCTTTTTCCATTAATCGTCAGAATAATTGATTACCAAACTAATTGTAAGTTTACACAACAGCTGAATTTATACTGAAAATTAATAAAGGGCAATTGATTGTGCTATACTGCATTTTTTTTTTTTTTTTTGAAAGATCAGGATAAAAGGGGGTGAACACAAATCACAAAACGCCTTTCATATTTGAGCGTACAAAACCTGCTGAGACCCAGATTAGATCATGCCCAAATATCTCCAACATGTACACTGAGGTTCGTGGCTGTAATGAGACAAAATGGGAGAAAATGTAAGGTGTGTGAATACCTGCAGAGCGCTGCGTAGGCTGTGGCGTCTTCTAGAACCCCAAGAAACGTGTAAATGTAAAGGAGAGCGGCGGTCATGCTCTCCTCTTTCCGCTGTCGTCAGTTTCGTGTGAACTTCATCTGTGTACCGACGGGAGTGGGTGGTCCATTTTGACATGATTCTCATGGTTCCCAGGGGACTTGAAGGCCTGACGGACAGAAACTGACAACCTCTTGTTATTTTACAACGAGATGTGTGTGTTTTGCATTTCGCCAAAGGGCGCATACCGAGGTGTGTGTGTCCCAGTGTGTGTGTTCGCTCATCCAGAGTCCCTATAGGGTCCGTTTCTATCGGGCTAATGGTATTTACCGAGAAACATTTTATTTTGAGTGGGTGGGTAGTGAATAAATTATCACCCATCTCTTTATTCCCTGAAAGCAGCCGAACTGCAAGGCGGGGATAAAAGCTCCTTCCTCTGACGCGACTCTGTGCCTGAATCACTGATGGGCTGACAAATGACTTCTACACACCAACATGTGTTATTCTGACAGATATGTATCAAACTAAGGCTGTAACGTACCATGGTGTTTTAGGGCCATTGTAAATAGACAAAAAAAGGGGTGGGGGAATTAATTTCAGCCAAAAAATCTGAAATTTCCTAGAAAGAACTCAAGAACTGATGAGTCTGAAAAGTGGAAAATTTTCTAAAAAAAAAAAAAAAAAAACAACTCAGAAATATTGAGTTTAATCTCAGAAATTTTCTAGAGAAAACTAAACAAAAAATAAATAAATAAAAATAACTTTGGAACCATGGAAATTTCTGAGTTTCAAAAGTCAAAAAATTACTCAGAAATTAACAAGATTTTTCTAGAAGACTTCTGAGGTTAATCTCAAAATGTTATTTTTTTTTAAACTTACTCCTTTTATTTATTTTTTTATCTATAATTGCCCTAATGCGCTGTCATGGTAACGAATCATCGAATGATTCGAGTGCTTTCACTTCCGCAAGTGAGTTGTTGACGACTGATAACTGGTTTTAGCACCAAGCTTTCTATTTTCCTCTGACACTTTTCACGCTGTATCCTTGGACATTTAGATAGATGAAAATGTACGAGTTTTCATCGTTACTTGAGGGACCAATAAGGATCTTCATATCCACTGTCACCATGCCTGGAAAACGGAGCGTCTGCCTTTTGTGGTTCGGCGATTCATTTCGAACGCCGGTGAAGTGGTTTGTAGCTTTGTGGACAAACTGAGAAATAAATTTCCCTAAATTTAAAAACTGGACTACACACATTTTCCCGAGTGTCTTTTTTCTATTGTTTTTATTTTTATTATTAAATTGATCATAAGTTCACATTTAATTTTTGTCTGGGTTGACTTAAAAATGAGCTTTTATTGTTACGGGTTAATCTTCTAAGCTACACAGATATGAAAATTTTGTTTATCATTGGTTTCCTATATTAGTAAAGCTGTTATGGCAGGATTTACCAATATTTGATCAAATTTTTGATCAATCGCCAGAACAATCGTTAGATCACTTATTACTCTGGACTTGAACACGCTCAAGCCCACGAGCGTCGGAGTGAGATGAAGCCTTCATGAACTACGGCTGAGCCCGCCCCTCTTCCCCCCAGGTCAAAGGTCAAGCTACTGATTTGCCCCCGCCGCCACGCTTCAGAGGGAGAGTGCCGAGCGTATCGTGACCCCGGCAGCCCCACTCACCGCCACCACCGGGGGTAAATACACAAGGCTTCAGGAGATGACCCCCCACCCCTGCCCCGCCTCCCACCTTACACAAGCTAAAGTCTTTTTTTTTTTTTTTATCCGCCACTTTCATTTTCGAAGGTCTCCCACTTCTTTGTAGCAGACGGGAACAAATCCTCGCCGTCCTTCGTTCATCTTCGCCTCCGTCTCCTCGCTCCCCTCCTCTCCCTCCTCTCCCCCCATCAGCCTCACTGACTGGTGGAGTCCCGGCCTCATCCACCTAAGTGTCACTGAAGAATGTTCCATCATTTAAACATGGGGTGGATAGAGGAGGGGGGTGGATGTGCCGCTAATATATAACCAATTACACTGGTCACATTTCCTGTGTCTCCTTTGAGCTCCCTGCAGGCTCAAAGTGCCAATCAGGCCTGGAATGCCAGAACATGGCTCTTATTTGCCAGGGGTCAGCGCACCAGTAACCTCGCATTCTAAAGGACCATTGTTCCCATGGCCAGAAAACTCAGAGAGGCATACACACACACATAGACCCTGGCCCCTAGAGGCCCCCACATCAAGGGCCCCGCTCTGTTTAAACAGCATCCGCCTGCACAGCCAAGGTGCGTGTGTGACTGTGTGCATATGTTTAAAACGTCTGCGTTAATATGTCATTTAGCTTATAGTAGCGAAGTGTGGATTCAGCTCGGAGCCGCAGGACTCCTCTATTACAACGTCTTAAATAAAGTCTTAGAATATTGTGTAAACGTTCTGGATTTCTTCCCATGTCATGTCAGAAAGTGAAACTCATATATTATATGGAATCATAAAACATACATTATGATGTGTTCCAATACTCCTTTGTTTCTTGCAGTTTTGATGATTATGGCTTGTAGATTAATGAAAATTCAAATTCAGTGTCTCTGAAATGTAGAATATTATGATACAGGCCATTGATGGAAATTCATGGTGTTACGTAATCACCTAATAAACTCCAAACACCTGCAAAAGGTTCCTGAACCTTTAAAGGGACAGTGTTATGGGTTGTATGTCATGTTATGATGCTGTTCCCTAATCAAAAACACTCCTGGAGTGTTGCTTTGATTCTTTCATTCAAGTTTGAGAAATTTTTTAATTTCCCATGGCAACCATCCCGCCGTACAAAATGCCTGGTTGGACTTAGCTCTACCTTCAAGGACGAAGCTCCTCCTCTGAGCTGCAGTTTCCAAGCCTCAGCCTCAGAGAGCAGGTCTCCCCTACTCAGCTCCTTCAGACTAGCCAGCAGGAATTAGCAAAAACCTAATTGGAACTGAGGATCTGCCAAGTTCATTACAGGAGCTACTTCTCAGTGAAATGCTGGTGAAAATGTTGTTAAAGGGTCAATAGAGGAGCCATGTTGTGATGACTTCCTGAAGGTGGAGTTTCAGAAAGAGCAGGAGCTTCTTAAAGAGACAGAGGCCCAATTTCAAGGCATTAAATAAGAAAGTCAAATTTCTTTTTAGTCTATTTGTGTAGTATCTATATATCAACTGAAGGTAACATTGTTATTGATTATGCTATAAAATGGCATTATTTGCCTAGAAAGCATAATTCTGCCCCTATCTTGATACATATAAACTATTCAGATATTGGATATTGTTTCGTAGCCTAAGCTTGATTCCTGATGGTGTTCATTCTGAGAAGTTTTTATTTTTATTTTAATGAAAAGGAACTGAATGGACTGCAATGTTATGATTTTTATTTGTAAAAAACGAAAACAAAAAAAACTGTCAAAACCTTTTTCACACATCATTGTCCCTGCCCTTAATTATTCTGTGCTAAGTTCTCATAAAACCCCAATAAAATGCACTGAAGTGTGCGGCTGTTTGCCACAACACATGAGCTAAAAAGTACTCTTGCAGGCTACTGTATGTATATTTATTTCAGTAGGAAAAAAAACAGATAAAAAAAAAGAGGAGAAAACTTACCACTAAGAAAATGATTCTCACAAACGTGTGTGCTGCCACCTCCAGGTCTGCCTGTTTCTAAGTGTTTGTGCGAGACAAAGACAAAGACGCCGTCTCGCTGACTGTTCACACTCAAACTCGTGTTAAAAAAAAAAAAAAGAAACGGCAGCAGAGCAGGGACGCTTTATCATGCATGCTGCCGTTTAGAGCGTTCTGTCTCTTCCATTTCCTCACAGGGTTTGAAAACATAAACATGACTCAGTCGCAGATGAACGCTCGCCATATAAGTGCGCGTTAGAAATTGAAATATCAATCCTGTTTCTCTCTCTCTCTCTCTCGCCCTTTCATATGACACGTTTATTCTGCTTTTTTTTCTCTCCCCCCGGTCAGTTCATCGAGTGTATCTGTAGAAAGACAGGCAGTGTGAATTAGAAAGACGTTCAGCTTCTTCTGGATCATTTTTAAAGTTCTTTAGGAAGCCGACAGGAGAGACAAGGTCCAGCATCCCTTTCACACTGATTTAGCAGAGATCATGATATTGTTTTGTTTGGATTGACTTTTAATTAAAATAGAACATAAATAAAACTTATCAGAACATAATGAATATTCCACAGGGTGTGAGAATCGTTTTGTTTCTTTAAATAGTTGTACATAGATGGTCAGGAAAGATCTCCTGTCTCAGTCTGTTACAGCTGCTTTGACGAAGCCTCTGACTGAAGAAGGTCTGTTGCATGGAAGAAGCTGTGTTTCCGTTGCAAACAAGCAAGACATTGTCGATAATCGCGGTGTTTCTGTGTGCAACTGAGACGACACAATTCAGAATAAGTGGCGATAAAAACCCACGCATCAGTTTTCATTGATTATAAATGTTCAGAATGAGTGAAACCGCACAAACACCATCTGGGATGCAAACACCGACAGAGTGGAGGATCTACGATAATGCTCCTTCGTGCACCCAGGATGCAACCCACCCTGTACCCCGTACATTAAAACAAAAATATCCAATGTCTTTGTCTGGATGTTTCCTTTTTTTTGTTCCTTTAGTCTGCAGCCATCTTCCCCTGCATGAACATGCAAGCAAATTGATTAGCAGATGTAAAATACAGAGAACCAATTGGCCATCTGAGGACATCAACAATTACTTTATTTCACCCCACATACACACACATACACTTTCATCCGTCTCATCGGCAGGCATGCAAATGCATGCAGTTTCACCCAGGTATGCAGTGGAGTTAGGAGAAACCTGACCTACCTGACGGATCGAAACTACTCCTACGCCGCTCCGTTAACCCCTCAGTGTTCGGCGTGGGAAACAATGCTCCGGCGTCAGCTGCTAATTCCTGCCCAAATACCTAAAGATGGATGGACTTACAAACTGATAGATGGCGACACAACGCTGAAAGGAGAAGGAAGGCAGAGATTTAGAGGTTCCATGCTAGGAAGAGAAGGTGAGGGGAAGAAGAAAAAAGGAGATGAAAGGTTCCCCCCCTCCTTCCTTCTCTTCCTTCCTTTGCTAGCCTGTAGCAGATATGTGAGGCCAAAGGGCAGACTGTCTTTTCAGAGAAACATGATTGCAGCCTTGTTGCAAAAGGACCTTTCATTTAGAGATATGACTTCTGTTGGCGCAGGAAGCCGAAGCGCTGCTTTTCTCCGCCGCACAAAACCTCAGCAGAGAGACCTTGCGCCTCTGAAAAGGCCTTTCAAGACTCTTGTGTTGTCAAGGTCCTGCCGTGAAAGGATGTGGGTTTATAGATGTAAAAAAAATAAAATAAAATCACAAGTTAAGGTTTTGTCTTTCTATTACAGACAGTCCAGTCCATTCCCCTGCCCCTCTGCGGTTTATCAGTCATTATTAATCTAGCCAAGGAGATGACGTGTTGTTATGCAGCTGTAGAGTTCAGTGAAATGTTTGGCTATGTCCCCGGTTCCCATGGTTACCCCCTTTGCTTTGGCGCTTAATTCAGGTTGGGGTTAAAATATCCCACTGACAAATGGGACGCTCCTTCAAGAAGCAGAGCTATCGTCAGTCCTCACTTATTTCAAATATGTAAACAAGCATGACTTAATATGACCGGGTGTTACTGCATCGGCCCTGAATGTTTGTCTTCTGAAGGTTTCTTTTTTAGATTTGTGGCACTGGTAGCCTTTAGTCACACCTGCTGAACAGAACAGCTGATAATATCGAAGCCAAGTTGGTATCTATATATATATATATATCTCAAGGAATTATTTTAAGTCAATAATTCCTTGATACTGATGAAAATGTACTAGTTATAAATGAAAAAATCTGCCAGTGGAACCAATATTTTCTTTTATCAGCATAAAAAAATGATTGACTTAACACATGCTCCTATATCTTGTTGAAAAGCTACTTGTAAGTTAGTTTTGCCATATTTTAAGTCTACTAAGATATTTGCGCTAAAAGCAAAGATACTTGGTAAGATTTAGTGTTTTTGCAGTGATGTCTCAGTTTAAAGGTGAGAGAGCCGTGTCTCTTAGCTCTTATTCTCCCACGTTGTGGCAAGAACTAGGACTCATCTCTGAAATGGGATTCAGCCTCACTTCCAGCTGCTGCGTTGGAACCAAGAGGCGCTGGTCTGGTCTGCTCTGTTATTCTGACGTCCAGCACTCTTGAGGTTATGTAGTTTAGGTCAATACCACTTGCGTGTGACCGGTGGACCTCACGGTGACGTCACACGGCTTGTGAAAGTCCTCTTTGATGTAAGTCGAACCTTCAGCCTGCTGTTCCTGGCACATGTTGTTAAGAGACGCCCCAGGGGAAAACATTTGATGTCTAGATCCTTATCAGCGACGCGGTGCCGCACAGCAAATGAAAACGGCCCGTCCTCACGTCACGTCAGCGGGTTTATGACGTGATATTGTTGAATTATTCATTACAAATAATGGCTCTCTGTTGTCACCACAGCATAAACAAAATCTTAATATATTTGGTCTAAATACTAGTGCAAATATCTTAGTAGACTTGAAGTAAGACAAAACTAAGTTACAAGTAACTTTTCAGCAAGAGACAGGAGCTTGTTTAGAGTAAAATATTCCTTAATATTGATGAAACCTGAACGTTGGTAAAGTTTATTCACTTATGTGGAAAAATGCTGACTTAAAGCAAACTTCTGTATCTTGCTGAAAAGTTACTTGGAAGTAGTTTAACACAAACTCTTCCCAAGTACTTTAGGTCTAGTTTCTAGTGCAAATATCATAGTAGACGTAAAACAAGACAACAGTTTTGAGCTTGTTTAGACTCAATACTGATGAAAACGTACTTGTGTTCCATTGACTGACTATTTCACTTTTCCGCTAGAAATTACATTAGAAATACTTGGTAAGAATTTGGTGTCTTTGTGCATTTGTCTTCTCTTTTTTAGGGTATTACATTTCACATTTAAGTTTAACAAATTGCCTTTGTTGGACATTTCATGTCAACTTTATTCCATAAAGGGAAACCGTTTTGAGCCGCACCCCGACTTTAATCGGCCCACTCCTCTCTGTGGCAGGCAGGGCTTTAAACGCCAAGCGAGGGCAGGTCTGCTCAGTACATGACCCGAATGTTGCGTGATGTAGGCCACACCGATAAGACTGGGTGGGTGGAGAACCATGCACTGCCTTATCATCTACCTGCCCTTTGATATAGTTTGACTGGAGGCAGATGAAAGCCGCCGGCAGGCCGAGCGGCTGCGGGGTGCGATGTGGAAGCCACCCCCGCCGCGCCAGCCGGGCAGGCCCTTGTTTTGGACTCGAGCCAGCAGCTCTCACTTCTGCTCTGTCACAGACTTAGAATGACTTCCGCAGAGTTGAGTAACAATGACTGTGACAGGACAGATTCCAGCAGGAGCGGGAGACTCGCATACCTTGGCAGGGAAAACTTTATCCGCCTGAATACCTGAATCTCTCTGGCACAGGGACGGGGTTTCCCTCTCGTTCTCCAAACCTGTTTAGAGTCCTTCCGCTGTCAGAGGAACGGCGGCATGCGGAGCGTTGACTCCATTTGGGGCCTGGGAAGAGAATCCTCCTCTTTATCTCATTTAACGTCTCTAATAATTACAGGAATTTTTTCATTCATCAAAATCCCTTAAAGAGAATTTAAGATGGGTTTTTTTGTTGTTTTTTCAGCTAGTGAGTATTACAAGATATCATTCATCCAAGCATTAGCTTTACTAACTTTCCTTAGCTCAAAACTTCATCCATCCATTTTCTTTACATTCTTGTCCCTAGTGGGGTCAGGAGGTGCTGCTGCCTCTCCAGCTACGTTCCGGGCGAGAGGCGGGGTCACCCTGGACAGGTCACCAGTCTGTCGCAGGGCAACACAGAGACAAACAACCATGCACACACACACCTAGGGAGAATTTAGAAAGACCAATTAACCTGACAGTCATGTTTTTGGACTGTGGGAGGAAGCCGGAGTACCCAGAGAAAACCCACACATGCACAGGGAGAACATGCAAACTCCGTGCAGAAAGACCCCGAGCCGGGAATTGAACCAAGGACCTTCTTGCTGCAGGGCAACAGTGCTACCAACTGCGCCACTGTGCAGCCCAGCTCAAAACTTATGCTTTGTTTTTTATAATACATTATTGTCTAGGATTGGATTGTCTGTGAACGTCACATGACTTTTACCTCCAGCTGTTGTTCTTTCCAAGAATCCACCTCTCTCTTTTGACTGACCCATATTTTCCTTTTCTTCATTTGATCAAAAAAAAATCCCACCTGAACATCTCACATATTTTTAGTTGAGTCACACACAGGTCCAAATATGTTGATAGAATGAATTTAATTGTGACAATAAAAGTACTTTCTTGTAGCAGTTCACCAAGGTCGTGTCGGTGGAAAGAAAACACGGTCCTCGTGGGAACAACATCACGCATCGACACAGGACGCCATTCTCCCCGATGGATCATCGTGACACACTGAGCTGACTCACAACATGTGTCTCTGTTTTTGTTCTTTTTAAAACGAACAAAGAAGAACCGCAGTATAGTTCTGCTGGGCGTCGTTTTTTGAAACCCCCCCACCACAAGTTGTGAAGACGAAGAGCTGCAACAAAAAGCAACGTGAGAGGAACGGGGGGGAGGAGGGGGGGGCAAAGGATCAGTAAATGAAACGGTAGCTGGTGGCCAGAGAAGAGGCAGGACTCCCGGTTGGTCGCGATAAACACAACATGACTCACGTACAGTTGGCCATGTGGACTGAACAGATTCGACATGTTCGGCCAAATGGTACTTATCAGACCTTTCATGCTCAAGTCTTGGTATTGCTGTGTTCAAAGCAACAACGAGAAAAAAAATATGTGAAAAATAACAGACAGTAAGATTCAGCACAAACAAGTGATGAATTTGATTTTCTTTTATTATTGAGGGAAATAACAGAATGAAGAGAGATGATTCAAAGGACGCAGCTACTGAGAGCTGCTGGACGTTTTTTCTTCTTTTTTTAATGCAAGTGTGATACGAGGACGCAAGAGATGCAGATGTTTCCGGTTAAACATCTTAAGGTCAGTAAAGGAGTATCGGATGTGAAACGGCAAGAAAATAACCCATCCTGATGGATCTGGATCAGTTCTGCTTGTCTAGTAGGCAAGATTTAGTTAAAATGAAATAAGAATCACTGATATTTGAAGGGATAGTATTACGTAAGATTGACTTTTTTGAGCTTTACATCATGCTATAATTTTATTCCCTCATCAAAAACATACATGGAGTGTTGCCTTGATTCTTTTATACATATTTGAGAAATACCTTAATCTCCCATAGCAACCATTCAGCTGTGCAAAACACCTGGGTGGACCTAGCCCCGCCTTTGAGGTGCAGATCCTCCTCTGAGCTAACTTATTGAAAAAACAGTTTTTTCAAAGTCAGTGTTTCCATCAAGCAAGTTTATTTTTGAAACCCAGCCGCTGTGTGAATAAGATGTATAATGTAAGCAAATAGTTAAACCCTGCGTAGAAAATTAAAGGACCTTTAATTCTGACGGTGTTGCCAGACGAAACGCCGCTGTGTTGCATCGGATTTCAAATTTCTTCCTGTTTTACATTCCCTGACAAAAACAGTTAAGCAGCAACTTCCACTTAATTCACTGGAATTTATATAACACCAAATTGCAACAGATGTAATTTCAAGGCACTTTAATATATTAATACATTTCTTTCCTATTCTGTCCAATCATACATGCACATACAAACTTGGTCCTAACTTTAATGAAACTCAAAGACCAGTGATCCAGAATGCCAATAGGCAAAACATCAGTCTCTTATATAGCACTCATACCAATCAAACTCCATATCCTATAATACAGTGCAACGGTGGGGGGGTAGGGATTCATGGGCTGTATGTTATTGGAGAGCCAGATGCAACAAGGACGCTAGTTGCACTTTTTGTGTTGCCACGTAATGACAAACCATGTCACCGCCATAGTGTTCCTAAATGACAAAATGAGCATGCTGCGAAGTAAGTTCACACTTTTTGAAGCACAAAGAAATAACTCTGCTTGTGGAGAGCCCCTGCACATAATCAGGTGGAGCTTCTGGAACTGCAGTGTGAACACAATGCAGGCTAAGGCTGATGCTTTTGTCCCCTGCATCTCTGAAACCGTCGCCTGCCCCCCGTCTGAATTGACTCAACATGCTATATGTAGCATGTTGTTGTTGAGAAAGACCAAAACACAGAGAATTTATATGAAAGAATAACAAAATTGCATATGTGTATGTATATAATTTGGAGGTCAGGACAATAAATCAATTAAAAAAATATCGCAATAGACACTTTATCAGTCTCAATAAATAATACATCTGATTAGAATATTCAGAAATAACTCTCAATCTAGGTAATCTTTGGTTACCTAGCAACAACTTCTTGAGTGACTTGCTCAGCAGTAGTTTAAAGTATCGCTACTTTGCCTCATAACTGCTTAAAAATAAAAGCTATTCTGAACAATGAAAACTGTGGATGAAACAGGACAAATCACACCACCAGTTTGACAGTATTTCAGACATTTAAAACAAAAAACTAATCAACAATTACCAATATTGAGTGACATGAAACCTTTATATTGTGGTATGTTTTTCAGCCATATCCTTCAGGACTAATATATCTAGATATTTAGCGATTCAGGTTAATTGGATTACCAATTTTAATCTCTCGCGGCACATTATGGGCGCGACACACCCACGAACAACAGTGATAGACCTCATCAGAGTCTGCTGTCCGTAAGACACCAATATAGGTAAGTTGAGCTTGAAATTTCACTGGCACGAATTTCGCCGGATGATGAACAATGACGAGCAACTATGGCCTCATCACACAGGTTCCATCAGAAATGAACGATAAAGGAGAGCCGTATCGAGCCCGTTGCATGGTCTTCTCCTGCGGTCAGCAATTTAGTCGCAATCGCGAGTGAAAAGACGGGCTAATAGGACTGTCTAACTGCTGTGCTTAGCGCCAAATTTAGCTTTAAAAAACACCCCTGTGGAAATATGGAGAAAACCAATGTAGCATGTTCTTATTGTAATGATTAATTATCCTTCCATTGAAGAACAGGCAGTTTAGAGCAATATAAAAACCTGCACAACTGAGAATTTGGTTTGACACAGTAAAATATTTTCTTTAACATTTTTTGAAAACGTGCATATTCACATTTCAAACTTACCAAATAAAGATTTAGTGATTAAATGAATCCTGTATAGTGAGTAGCTTGTGTTCGCAGGCGTTAATGACCACAGCCACCTGTGAACAGATAAAATCCCCTTACAGTAGCTGTCATTGGTTAACGCGTGTACCACGCTGCAGCTAAGCCAGATAGTTCTTTCAAGGTTACGTCTTTCATTGTTTATTCCAGGATTGTTCAGATCATTGTCATGAATCAGACAGACTATAGGAGCCTTGACACGCATCAGCTTGAAACAGAGAATAAAAGACTGGGGCGAAGTGAGTAAGTATAGCTTATATATGGTTACGCTATAAGGCCAACATAAGATTTCACCTGCACTTTCTGCACTTTCTGTTGGTGTATAATTACTGTATGTCGAAATCAACCTTGATAGGTGTTGCCACTTCTGGTACAGTCAGCCCACCAGCCTAATTGAATCCACCTACTGCGCCGTGGTTAAAACCAGTGATTTTTTTTTGTGATGGATAATGTCTACGCCTGTCTGTTTTTACCGTTCTATCTTTCCATCTATCCTTCCAGCTCACTTTCTCCTTCGCCATGTGTGGCTTAAATTACAAAGCTTTCACTTAGAAGTGACTCATTTCCCGAGAATGTACTTTTTTTTTTTTTCTTTCTCTCAGGCTTTTTTTTTTAAAGCTGTCTGATTTCCTTTCAGTTAGACTCACACTCCATTTATCTTAATCTGTTCTTTTCTTGTCAACCCATGCCTGTATTCCTGTCCTACACCCGTGTTTTTTTTTTTTTTTGGCCAATTGCAACCTGGAGTACTTTGCCTTCATACCCCTAGAACCTCTTTCACGTTACAACAAACCTTGACGTGTTTTATTGGGATTTTGTGCGATTAACCGACACAAAGACCTGCATAGTTGTGAAACAAAAAAAAAAGATAAATGTCTTCAAAATTATTTGTTGCATTCATTTGTATTCTCTGTCCTTTACTTTGTTACACATAAAGTAAGTGCAACCAGTTCCATTGGAAGTCCCCCTATAACGACATAAATACTAACTGTGCGCAATTTAACTTCAGCATAAATCCAGTTTATATGTATATATCTTTTATGTATAACAAAGTAAAGGACAGCGAATACAAATGAATGCAACCACCTCAAGCTTGTATTTGTAAATAATTGTGAAGACATTTACAATTTCTTAATTACAGAACATTAGAAACATGTCAGGGAGAATGTTGGAGGATGTTAAAGCAGTTAAATCAGAAAACAGGACATTAATCCAGTACTTCTCAAATAGCATTATTATTTTTTTCTGTTTTGATCTTACCTTATCTTTTTATAAGTTACAGTTGTTTAGCTCTGTTCCACATCCAACCACTAGGAGGCGCCTGTTGCATTGGCGCACAGGCTTAAGGGCACCCAGAAGGAGAATGAAACTTAATGTTGAATGCTAAGAAAAGCTCGGCGTGTGTCTCGTCTCTTCTGCGCTGCAGCATCGATAGATGACAACAATCTATGCATCTTTATTCTGCTAATATTATAACTATATTAGTTGGACAAATATTTTCATAGCCTGGTTTTAACCTGTTGCACAACTCTCAGGAGGGATGGTTTAAATAAAATCCATTTTTTAAAGAAATATTTTCTGTCATTTCAGTCATCAAAAAAAAAGAACCAAGAAACATTTTTTAAGTTAAAATTGTAAAACAGATCTAGTTTGAAAAAAAAAAATAAAAAATCTTGTTTTTAAGTCATATTGTCAGTAGAGGTGTGTGATACAGTATTTTTTGGTATTGATCCGAAACCAAGTAAATAAATGGTCAATATCGCCAATGTCCGGTATTGATACTGATACTTTTTGTTCAAGTATCATATGCCATCAAACGTCTGACCTGTAGTTATTTTAGTAGTTTTTCCTTTGAATTATCTTTTATCAAAGTTTACAGGTATTTACAAAATTCTTTAACCCCATATTAGCATGATTAGTGTACATGTTTTCAACAAAGAAAAGGCAAAAATGTTCATTTGAGAGCAAATCAAAATAAACTAAAGTATTGATAGTATAATAGTCCCATTGAGAATCTTGACTGAACTGATTTTGAGGGGGGGTTTTGTTGATGGTGCTTGAGTTATGGGCAGAAAAAAGTTGTTAAAACATTTGAAATGAATGTCTGATACTTCAGCTTTCTAATTTTGCCTTATTTGGTGTTGACCTGTCACAAAGTGAGCAAAAAAACATTGTGGTTCAAAATGTGGCAAAGACCTTCACAGTGCTGAGTATTTTATCACATCCACACTGTACTGAGTTGAAGCAGAGGGCGTTTATGGTACTACTTAAGCATCTTTATATATTTCATCTGCAGAAAACGACTTCCTCTTCTTCTTTTTCAAAACAAAGTCGTCCTCAGATCTAAGTCGACGTGGAAACACGAGGTGGAGGAGAAGAAGAGGCAAGGCAGGGATTTAGAGGAAACCGAGCTCTGGGAGACGGTGGGCACTTAGAAAAAAAAGGAAAAAAAAAAACCACAGCACAATTAGTCATCGATTTCAAAGACAGCATATAATAAAACATTTCCCCCTGAGGTAAACCTGGTAAATGCAAACAAGAATTAGCTGCCTACGCTCAGTGAATAAGGCTAAAAGAATGCGTGACAGCCTCATGGAGCCGCTCTACCCCCCCTCACCCACTCACTCATTCTTTCTGCCGACACATCTTATAATGGGTTTCACCTCCACCACTCGAACAAGAGCTGTGGCAAAAAAGAGGGGATAAAAAAATATTCCTCTGAAAGTAAAATTGAACCATTGTTTATAAAAAAGAAAAAAAATCCACGCTTGAAAGATGACAGTTTTTGAGATGCTTTTTTTTTTTTTTTTTCAGCCGTGGGATTCATAGCCAAATAGCAGCACAAAGGCGAGGGCGTGGTGAAATAATAATAATAATAATAATAATAATAATAATAATAATAATAATAATAATAATAATAATAAAAAAGGAGCTTTTGAATCCGGTGAAAAGCATTGCAGTTAACAGAGATACGGGGATGTGTTCAGAGGTGGGGAAGGAGCGTCGGATAAAGGAAACATGAGGCCACTAATGCAGCGCTGCCATAGAATACTTGTTAATAAAAGTTTCGCAGCGGCAGTCCACATTAGGTGAGGTGAAGACCTGTTGAGCAAATAAAGAGAAACAAACGGAGTGAATGGACAAACGGAAACAAATGTGGGTGATAAACGTAGAACCTGCCGGGTCTGAGGATCAGAACCTCTCAGAGGAACAAATTTCTACAGCTGTGCCTAAACACACAGGAGAAAAAAGGGAGAAAATTGTGAAGAGTTTGTGTGCACTCTCGCTTTCGTGTCATGCTCACCTGAATTCGTCCTTGCGGTTACCGGAGCAACGGGCGAAATTTTCAAGGGCTCTTGTGCCGCGCTGGCAGCCCAGCTTTTGATTTCTTTATCAAATATGCATTTTTTTCTTTTTTTTTCTTGCTCTTCGTGTTTCCCCGCCACAGGCTCTGCCGAGACTCAATCACAGTCACTCATAAAGTCATTGTAGTCTGTGCATAAGCTGACAATCAGCAGATAGTGACTGTTGTTTGGGGGTGTTGGCGGTGGGGAGACAGAACAAAAGCCAGAAATTCAAAGGCAGAATTTCCCTAAACCACATTGACGTTTTTTTTTTTCTTGCATTGTGTCAGAACCATCAAAAACTCTGACAGAGGTTAAATGAATGAGGGCTTTTGTGCTTCTGTCGCTACTTGGTTTGTGTGGGCAAGAGAAACAAAAAAAAAACAAAACCGCACGATTCGAGACGGAGCTTCTCCGTTGCTTACGAAGAGCGACCCGAGCGTCCGAAAGTTAGTGATCGACGGGGGGGAAGCCGACACTTAGTCAGAAAACGACATTCGTTTTCGCTATCTCTCTCCATCGATCTTTCTCACACAAACGCTCTACGCGGCTCAGCTTTGATAGAAATAAAGGGAAACCACAGCAAGTCAACGACAAAACCACAACAGACATCAATGCTTTCACTGAGGGGAAACACAGTGACATCAGATGTGACCTTAATCAGCTCGCAGGCACAACGTGTGCATGACTGTCATTTTTATTGTACTTTCAAATGTACAAACTGGCAACAGAGAGCAAAAAAAAAAAACCCGGTTTAATTTACTGCATCTTACCCTTCAGCTTTTCTAATAAGCAGCAATCAAAGACCTACTGGAAACGCGACACTGCCCACTCAACTCTTGAACCTCGATATTACTCGCAATTGAATATTCGCCTCTCTTCCTCCGAAGTGAAATACTTCACTTTTGAGAGTTTTTGAGCGTGCTCCTCCGCTGCAGGAACCTACAGACTCACTTTCCATTTCTTTCTAACTTTCACCATGTCTTCAAGGAAGCTAATCAGCATCTCCGTGCATTAGTCACCTCTTTACCCTCTCCATCCCTCTCTCCTTCGTGCTCGCTGTCTACCTTCTGTTAGCGCCTGCACCGGTTGGCTACGCGCGTTCTTTTGACTGTCATCTTGTCTGGGGCTTCAATACACTTTTCCCACCTCCGCAATTTTTTTTTTTGCCTTAATGTGTATGAGTCAGGATCTTAAGCACAGCTTTTTACAGTGGTAAGTGTTGGGGAGGGCTGTGTGTTTGTGTGAGTACATGCATATCTTGCTTATGCTGGTTTGGTACCATTATCTCCCAAGTACTCCATTAGAATTAAATGTCAGAGCGATTACCTGGGTCTCTGACTCAAACCTCAGCCAGGTGCTTTCTCTCTGCTCCCACATGCAACATGCACACCAGGAATCCACACTATGCAAATACTTGCACAGGCCCACATTCACACTTACCACTCCTGACACATGGGAAAAGAATGGGACATACCCTCTGAACTAAATGCTCGCCCACGCGAATACCACACATTCCATCCCCTAAAGTGCCAAACAACCGAACAAGACCCACACCATCGAGCAATCGCTCAACCTCAAGTCCAGGCTCATCCTCGTCTGGTTGACTCATGAACCACACGTATACTAAGTGACACCATTGATAGGAACATCCGCTCCTTTGACACCACTCAGCCACTGACCCAGTCATGCAGGATGGACACATGGGACTTCTGAACTTTGGTTTGGCATCTCATATCCAAGGGATTCTGTCACTGTGATGCAGTGCTGCTTAGCTGGGGATGCTGCAGCACGATTTACATGAGGCTGTGTATCTTTCTATGCCACGGAAATCCAATGCAGGTACACGATGGTGGGATAAGGGTATCAAAGTATTCTGACCACTGGAATAAATTCCTTTAATTTTAATAATCCTCCCACAGCAGATGTCGTGGTCGGACAGCGAGGTCCCATCAGGCTGTCACACAGAAAAAAAACTTGTAAAAGCGCACGTGGGGTCAGTGCAACCCTGCCGGACCGCACACAGGATGAAAAGCTTGGGGGGTAAAAAGTTCAAATCTAACCGTCTATTGTCACCCAACTGAAATAATGTCTATTGGCCAGAAGTACAACTATCCCCCAAATCAACGCTGTTAAAACTGAATAGGTTATTTAGAGTTCTATCTCTATATTTCTGCGTGCGTTTTCACATTTATGTATAAATTTGTTTAGCGCTGTTATTTTACTTATCAAGCACCTTTGGTCAAACGGTGCTTGGTACAACTTTGTCACATAAATGTGTTTGAGAATAAAAGGTTTTCTTGGAGACACGGAGTTGGAATAGCAAGTAGAGTGTGTCCACGGCAAATACTGAACATTACTCAGCTTAGTAAATGTGTGATTTATATGCATTGTGGACACGGAGTAGAATGGATCTCCTCTGCTCTGACAATCGGCGAAGGTATGGGGTTGAATAGATGACCGCCAGGCGCAGTCATCCGATGGCCTTGTGGCAGCACTCGCTGCTGGCTCGCCGCAAAAGACTCCAACACAGAAAGAGACTTGCTAGATTTGTAACTTGTTGGTTTTTTGATCAAAAAGTTGCTAGAGGATGTGAAAAGTAAATAAATATAGTGAGAAAGTTTTCTTTACTTTTTGATCACTTCTCACCCTCTCCACTCAGCCCCACGCTTGGCAGTGTCTCTTGGCTCTGCCCACTTTAGTGGATTTTTTTAATTTATTTTTTTATTGTACCAGGGGCGGGGTTATGCTTTCACAAGGCATTAGCTACACTTTGTTAACAGGAAGAAGTCTGAGGTGACAGAAACTATTACTAATATTTTGACATCAGTTTAAATTTTTTCACGTCAAATTCATTTTTATAATGCAGAGCTGCTTAAATAATTATATCACAATATAACTGTGCTGTATAAGGAACTAAGATTCAGATCCGTCTTTAACCATCGCTACTTGACTGTTACTGCTGGTAATTAATTATATCATTCTATCTTATATTTTCTGTGCTCCTGCTAAAGGTCACTGTTTACTTCTTGCAGTCAAGCTAATTTGCCGAAAAACCTGACTGTTCAGGTTTAAACTGTCCAAAATCACAGACTAAAGCCTCACAAAAAAAAAGTCATTAACAGCTCCAAGACCTTGTTGTCCTGGTGGAATTAAGTGTGCATTAAGCAGTGAGGTAAAAATCACTTTTTCTTGGAAGGATGCACTGTGTTGCTCTCATGAAAAGTGTCCTAGTTAATTGTGTAATTAAAGTGGCACTCAGAGGAGGCCAGGCAGTGCCCGCGTTCAGCTCTCTTCACGCATCAATCGATTCTTCGGCTTCTCAGGTTGGAAGTTTCTTTCAATTCAAATCATTAGAGCACTTTGTTCCTGTTCCAGGACTTTTCCAGATATGAAATACCGGTTAATAAAATGGTCACATTATTATTTCACATTCTGTGTTGTCTTCTGGTTGCAATGTGAGGAATCCCTATAAAGATTTGATTTTCTGATCAGGCTGTTCTTTGTACTTCTGATTCAACTTTGGCTACATAAATTAAATTCAGTCTACTTCACTTGCATTTTTTTTAAAATAAAAAAGTAAATTGTAAAATTAGACTCTAATTAATATCCAGGGACACAAAAAAATCCAGTAAAATTCAAATTTTACCATATAAATTTATTTAATTGAATTCATTCTATTTCAATACAGTTCATTCTGTTTGATTTGATTTTTTATTTCATTTAATGGAACCACTAACATGGTTTGAAATCCAGTTGAAAATAGTAATTAAAAATTGTAAATCAGACAGCAGTATATGGCACTTTCACATTTACCAGTTTTTATTTTTGCAAAACTTCAAATGCACTTAACATTTTGCAGATTGAAAAAAAAAATGAAAACACTGACATCCACCTGCCAATAAGTGTGACTTTGAATTTGTGTGTCTGTCATCTGAAATCCCAAAAAAAACAGACAAATGTTTGTAAGGCAATAAAATCTAAAAAGTTACTTCAGCAAGGTCAAGTGTCTGTGGGGAAAACCAGGTTTAATTGACTCTATGCTGCAAAAACTGAAAATCTGACAAATTATTTTTGGTCTAGTTTCTAGTTTCTATTGATAATATCTTAGTAGACTGTAAATGAGAAAACTAACTTACAAGTCGCTTCACATGGGAGCTCCTTTAGAGTCAAACATTCCTAAATATTGCTGAAAAAACTACAAGTTCCATTGGTAGATTATTTCATTTATAACAGGACATTTTTCCCGTGTTATAAGTGAAATCTGCTCTGCTCAGAGCACCAAAGCAGACTTTCTCCCTGGGCTGCATCATTATGTGTGGGCATTTCAAAAAGGCAGGTAAAATTAACTCTCAGGTTAAACACTGTTAGTATAAAGGTCCTGATGATGCGCATCATCTTCGCTGATAATAAACCTTTTCCCTGCATTACAGCGGAACGGTGTTTGGCCCCGACACCCACGCAGTCACAAGGCAGCTCGGTGCCGAAGACCTCGAGTTCCCCGGGACGTTTTTCTGTTTCTTCAGCATGGCAGACTTCACATCGCCTCTGAGGTTTCAGTTTACTACCGTTGGATTTTTTTTCTTTTTTTTTTATCTGAACCTTCATGTGCCATCCATCCATCCATCCATCCATCCATTTTCTGTACACCCTTGTCCCTAATGGGATCAGGAGGGATGCTCACCTTCATGTTGTTTTATTTTATTTTTTTTCCAACACTCTAGCTGCATTTCTGTTGACCATATAAATTTAAATTGCGAAAATAAATTTGGTTAAAATAAATTTGGAAAAACTGCAATTTAGTGCTTTAGGATGAGCGTTTTCTTCGGCCGTGTGTTTTGCGAAACACACGGCCCCCCCCCACGAGTCACATGATCAACAACCAGATGTTACTACTGGTGGAAACGACGAAGAAGACGACAGGAAGTGGTAGGAGGGTAACTTTTTTTTAAAGGCCTATCTTGTGAACAAACTTATTCATGTGTGACTTCAATTGCCTTTCTTATTAAATCGAAACACCACAATTGCAAAATTGTGTTTTTTTGACATTAGCAAAATATTGACTAAGTGAAGGTTTTACAGTGAGCCCACCTTCTGGTCATTACTTCTTCAAGCCACGCCTACTGAAAGGTTGTAAGAGAAACTATGCATTTAAAAGAGTCAGGTTTTACTGAACATCAGTGTAATAACCTCAGTTTTAATGACTGATCTTTGCACAGTCATAACTATAAAAACATTCTTATGTCACAGATTTCTCTGCCACAAGCAGAAAGTTTGATCTGTTTCTACTCCTAAGAGACTGAGCTGTAATTTTACACTGATATCTATTTCTTGACATGGAGTGGTTGAAACCATCTGGTAGGTCAAAAATTCAATTTATTGTCTTTTCTCTCAGCTTTTCTTTGGACAAGACACTAATCCCACCAGAAAATAATTAGCATTATTAAAAATATAAAACTTCCCATCATCAACCCCTCCTCGCACCCCAAAAAACATTGACAGCAGGTTTCCACTACAGAAACCTTTCCCAAGAATGTGGTTATAAAACAGTTTTTACCAGATTTTGAAATACCTCTTCACACTTCTCTGTGTGGATTATTAACAGATTTCTAAGAAGTGAGGTGTTGCTAGGAGCCAATGCTCCTTTGCCTGACAGAATCTATGAAATGTTGGAAGCTTCCTCTGTCTTTGAAGTGATTGTAACTAAGTCTTGGATTGATTGACTGATTGAACCGAAGATGAGCTGAAGCGGCGGAGGAACACGGGGTAAACTGACCTAGCTCAGTAGTGAAGCGCTGTTGTGCTGACTTCTTGAAGGCGGAGTTTCAGAAAGAGCAGACGCTTCTTAAAGAGACAGGAGCCCAATTTCAAGGCGTTAAATTACTAAATTTAATTTCTTTGCTGTTCACATCTTTATAACAACTGAAGGTAACATAGTTACTTGATTGTACTACAAAATGCCACCATGTGCCTGGAAAATACATATTACCCCTTTAATAAATTTAAAGACTTCTTTCGTAATTACAAAAGATTATACTTAATGTTATAATTAGCTTAATGATTTTAACATGAAAAAATCTGTTTTGATCTTAATAAACTACACAACCTGAAATTAGAGTGAAGTTGGGAGTTCCTCCTCTGGAAGAAAATGTGACATTTGTTCAACTTCTGACACCTGAATCCATGTAAAAACACATAATGGTGTTAGAATAGCAGACAGCTATGTCACAGCCTTAAACATCATTGCTCAGCGTTTAAATGGAGGTGGTGTTTCATCAGTTAAGGGTCGACTGCCTTGGCAGAAAGTACATCCAGCGTTAAATGGTTGTGCTGGTGTTAGATGATGTCAGAGCTTGCGAGGTGCTGTGCAGATCGGATCCATTAACCGTGGCCGCTGAGAGAAGCCGGGAGATCCTGGGAGTTCTGGCAGGATAAATGAGGCAGAAACCTGCTTCCTTTATTACACAACACATCATTGACTTCTCATCTGTCTGCACAGGCTAACGCAGATATATATATATATATA
>CAEFZY010054458.1:0-13580 GCA_903066815.1 Brachyrhaphis roseni | reverse complement strand
GCAGAACACATCAGGGTTAACCGGTTGTATAAGACTAGGATTTCAGTAAGGAACACTAACAGTATACACCGGTTACATAAGGTTACTCAAGTAAATGTGATTACCTCCTACCTCTGCGTTTAACTTTATATACATTGAGAAACTCTAAACGTGTTCATACAATTATAGAGAAGTTGCCTTTTCACCATCATCACAGGTTCTGTAAAGCAGAGGACTCACTTGACAGCAGATCTGACTGTGACCCCATTATCATATTTGTTTTGATAATGAAATATCAGGATAATTTCAATTCTGTCAGATTCTGTCAATTTATGCATTAAAAGTTCCCATTTCTATGCTGTTATTTCTTCAGTTTTGAAAATTATTGTGGGTGTTCAATCATGGTGAGTTTAGTGTTCAGCTTAATTGTGGAGGATTTCTTTCCCCTTTGATATGCAGAGCATTTTCTCCTTTGTGCTTTGTGTGTCAGTTTAATCCCCTGTCAGTCTACATGGAAGAGAGAGGTATTTGACATTATCTTTGAATAGTGGGACCCTCACTGGAATTACGCATCGGGTAGTTGTTTTAAACAACTCTGTAACAAAGCGTTTTTGTTGAATAGAAATTCGTGTGCTTATAAAATCAGTTCTCAAAATATTATATATTTGTTTTACTAATTGGTTCTTGTAGATATCATGTCAAATTTCCCTCTAATGTATCATACAGTCAAAGGTGATCTGTATACCACTACACCAAGGTTAATTTTGGAAATAAGTATTTCTTACACTTAAGTTATTTAATTCCTACACTATTTCATAATGTTCTCATGAAATAGAAACAAAAGAGATGTAAAAAGTTTTTTTTTTTGTTTGTTTAATAGGAGGCTTATTTTACTTATTTATGTATATATTTACACTGGTTTTAGTCATCACAAAATATTTAAATGTTAGTCATCTTTGTGATTGTAAAGTTATTGGAGCTTTCTATCTTACAGGGCTCACTGGCACTGCCTTGGAGTCTTTCCAATCGTACCTGATGGACAGATCTAAACTTGTGTCCATTAGGTGTGCCAGATCATTGACCCACATTGTCTCCTGTGTTGTACCCAAAGGATTAGCTCTGGGACCCCTTCTTTTTAATTTACAGATGGCACCATTTAGGTGCATTATCGGCAGCTATGGGGTCTCATTTCATTGCTATGCTGATGACATTCACTTGCTGCCTGCCTCTCTGCTAGGGTCATCTAAAGCTCCTAGCTCACTTTTATTTGTCTCCATGGTAATGCGCCATCTTGTGTAAAAGATCTCCTCACTCTTCAGTGTCCCTCACAAACTCCCTTCTTCAAATGCGAACCTTCTTCCTATACCCAGGCCCTTCACCAGTACCATAGGTGACTGGGCCTTTCTGAATGTGGAAACGCTCGGATGGCTCCACAGTTTGTGACATGCTTTAAAATAGGCCTGAAAAGCTTTCTTTTTACGCAGTGTTTTTCATAATCTTCTTTTAAACAATATCTTGTTTTAAATATTAATGTTAAATCTGTAATTTAAGGTGCCTGTTATTTAAAATGTTTTATTGTAGCACCTTGAGATTTCTATAAAGGTAACGTATGTTGTAATCTACTTTATGGATTTCACGGCCATTCAATAATGCTTGTAATAAAAACAAAACAAATATAGGTCCATCATGGCATGAATAAGTTGGAAATGGATAAGTGCCATTCTCACAGATATTCTTCTCTCAAACGGTATGCATTACTGCCGAGATACCACCCGAAGAATCAATCAAAGTAAAGATTTATTTTCTGATCCACAGGCGTAATTGGATAGTTTAAGCCTATTGTTCCAGTTGTTTGCCATAAGAATGGTTGATATAAACAGAACAGTTTTTTTTTGGTTTTTTTATAACACATACGTATATAGAATTGCCATGATTACTTGTACATGCCTTTGGATTTGTATTACCTTATTGCTGCAGACTTTTACTATTTCATTATGGGTATCTACAATAGTGTAAAGATATAGTGTTAGATCACATACTTATGTTGTTGTCTCCAATAATGTTTAAACTGGTTATTGGAACCTAGAAAGCTGCTGCTGTGTTATGAAACAATAAACAATACCTCCTTTCCACTGAGCAGTACAGCATGGATCACTGTGTTTCAGTATGATATTTTGTCTGTTTCTGTTGTAAAAGCAGTCCATACAATCAACCTGTACCACACCGTTTCTGGGCCACCTTCAATTGTAGATCCATAAGACAATGGTACGGTGTGGTTAGGGCAGAACAACTTGCATCACATGGCACAATCTACGGATTAAAGGACAAAGAAATGTCACTGAACAGTTTGACATGATGTTAGGTGTTTAAGTTCAATTCTGCCTGTCCAGTGAGAGTCCAATTTACAGTGGAGATGCTCTACTGAATATCATGATGCCATGTGTACCAAACTGCAACCACAATGCCATACTGCTCAGTGGAAACAAGATAGAAGTTAGAAAAAGGACCTTTAGTCTTCACTCTAATCCCAATATTGTTTTTCCCTCTTTTTTTTTCCAGCAATATTCTTTTGACATTGTTTTTTTTATTATTTTATCTGGTTTTATCTTTAACTTTCCTCAATTTGTAAAGAAATGTAGTTCCAGCTTAAAGACATTGCACACTTTAACTACAACAGACCTAAAGAAAAAAGTGAAAAAATATCAGTCTTTGGGGAAGGTCTCTGAAGTTTTTCCATGCCAGCTAAACACAGCTGCATTGCAGCAGAACATATTTGTATGGTAGCAATAAAACAGACATCAATCAAATACTCTCATTTGACTTGAAGTTAATCAGCTGTGGGTCTTCTGTGATTAAGACCACTGGGACGGACTCATCACAAATAGACAGAAGAGCTCTTTATTTGGGACAACAATTGAGCAAAGTAGAAACTGGAATTTCAAGAGTCATTAGCATCAGAATATGAACACAAAGGAGAATCTGTATTTCTTCTTTTCTTTAAATGACTCATATTTGCAGATCATATTAGTTTAGAACCAATTAAATAAAGCAGCTCTTTTGTATGCAGTCAATTGAATTATGATTGGATAAAGAGTCTTGGTAATCAAACTAAACTTCTTAGGTTAGTGTTAACACAATCAGAGTTCATCACTATAGCATTGTAGCCTATTTCAGTGTTTTAGATTTGTTTTATTGTTCAAAGAAGAGTTACAACACCAGTACCAAATTGTCATTTTACATTATACGCTTACTGCAAGTTCTTTAAAAGCATGGATCAAACGATACATGACCAGCGAGTTAACAGAAATCTCTGCTCTTCCTGTGACATAATAATGTAATCAGCCAATGTAATTGTTTTAGGGCCTCTTATGGTCATGTGTTCCAGGTTTAAACAGCACAGAAACTCAACTTGGGAGGCTTTGTGGGAGGTTGTGTTGTTTACAGTGCAGTGGCAAGAAGCACTCTACAGTATCATGTTCAGTCAAGTGTATTAGATTTTCTATCCCAAAGAGGACAAAAAAGATGTTCTCATCTTCCTTTCTCAATCCCAAGTTGTAACACATAAAAAAGTGTAAAAGTTGCGCCTCAGTGATTCTGACATCTTCTGATGATTTTGAGCCAAGAGTCACTGAACACAGAATCATGCAAACATCGATGTGTTTGCTTTGGCAGCAGAGGATTTAATGGTTGAATAAGTCCAAGAGAAATGTGTCTGTCATTGGTGCTGAAGAATAAACACTACACTTCCTCTCACTCTCCTGGTGGTGTTTTAGATGCATTTGTCATAACATCTTAGATCCTAGCTCATTATCTTCTCACTAACTAATCAAAACAAATTCCTATCATGTCATTGGGAAAACTGGTATATTGCTTTATCGGATAACAATTTCATTGGGACTCATTAAAATTTAATAATGTTGCCTTGTTGAGATTTAAAAATAGTGGTTACACCTATTTTATTAGGACAATACCTGGAGTAATACCAAAGTTTTAAATCGTATATCTCTTATAGGTATGACTGGAGATAAGAATGGGATGTTACATTACAGGGTACCGTATTTTCCGGAGTATAAGTCACAGTTTTTTTCATAGTTTGGCCGGGGGTGCGACTTATACTCCGGAGCGACTTATAGTCCGGAAAATACAGTATGTTCGTTTTTGGATTTACAAAAGTATTTATTTCTTCAAAGCTTGTGGAAACACTAGAATAGAAAATAACTTTAAAAAAGTGTTTTTAATTGTCTCTTTTGGCACCAGTTTCCATGACATCACAAAACATACAAGATGTGTCATTCTTAGCAAAACAACATGTTTTCTACTTTGTTTTTTCAAGTGACCTCCCTAAAATGCATTTATAACAAATCCCTGCATATTTTTACATTCAAGAATCGGAAATAAATTTATTGCCACATAAATTTTTACAGATGAATTTGTTTTGGTGTCTGTTGGAGACATAAAGATACAGTAGACAAAAGAAGTATAAAGAGAAAATAATGTATTGATGCAATATGATGGAATAGTTTTAGATTACTTTCAAATAAAAAAAAAAAGTAAAGCTTAATACTTGAAGCAAAAACAAATATTCCACCCTCACTTTGGAAGTCTAATTGGAGGAAGGCAATCAGAAGGAGGGTCACATGTGGATATGCCTTGTTGATGCGACCAATTGCAGGGAGGATGAAAGTATTCTAGTGGAATGAGGTTCTGTTTTTGATGGAGTGCAGCCTCCTGCTAGAAGTGAGGGGCTCAGAGTCCATGTCTGGAGTCAGAAGAATTGGCTGCAGCCTTTGTGTCCGGTAGACAAGGTCCTGCAGAAGAGCAGATTGCAACCAGTAACCTTCACGGCAGAGCAGATGATGCATTGCAGCCTGCTCTTGTCTTTTGCAGGGGTAGTAGCATATCAGACTGTGATGGAAGAGTTGAGGATGGTTTTGATGATGGAATTGTATTAGTGTACCATCATTGTCTTTGGCAGGCTGAATTTCTTTAACAGCCACAGGAGGTACATCTTCAGTTGGGCCTGGTATTCTTATATCATTATCACAGATCTTTTCTCCCAGCAGCTGTAAGTTTTTATAATCATCACTGCTCCAAATAAATTCAATAATGTTTACATCCCTATTGTTTTTTTGCACAGTTTTTCCCATTCCACGTAACATTCCCGCTGGTATCTGAATATCTCTGTTTGCAGTTTTTTTTTCTTCTGGTAATGAAGCCTGTTTCTTATGGACAAATATACATGCACATTGTGTATGTGTGCATTTCTTTAAATTATCCTCTCTAGTTACAAATTTCTTTTAAGGCGTTTGCTATTTTTAATGCCTGTACAGTATTTATTTATTTTTCAAAAAACGTTAGTTTATTGTGGTCTTACGTAAGTCATTTTTGTATTGGTGCCCTGCTTTTTATTTAATTGCGAACAGAAATCTTTAAAAAAAATAGACATAGTGGTCAACTCAGATATTTGAGTCAGTGAAAAACAGGAACTCAAATCACAAGCTTCAGGTTAGTCGTTTTGCAATAAAATGTAACATTTTTGTGACACAGTTATCTATTACATTTTCTACACAAGGGAAAAGCAGTTATTTAGATCTAATTATTGGACACCATGTTGATCATTCTTAATAAGGGGCAGCCGACTGATCGATAGAGAAGCCATTGTGGCATAAAGACCTTATTTAGATTGTGCATGGTAATTATATTGCTGACTTAACTGACTGATGGGTTGCATTTTCATAGTTCTTTTCCCACTTTTGTTCTCCTTAATGCACCAAGTAATTAGAGATCATGCTGTGTTGTTTGTCTCAACCAAAACACCACAACAACGCATTTGTTTGTGAAGTTACATTAATCACATTTTGTATAATGTGACATGGAAATCTTTGGTGTGACATTAGAGCAATGTCAATGGCGGTCAAGTCTGCTATTTGCCAACAAGATGTATCATAGCACATTTCTCTGATGGTGTTGTGCCACTGTAATGGATTTATTGAGTCACACACTGTAATGAAGTGAGAACTTCCAATATCAGCTGAATGAATGTGCCTGTGCTGTTCTGTTTACCGTTAAACACTTTGATCTGCAGTAGCATCTTTCAGGGTATCAAAGTAGTATCTTCTTAGAGATAAGCTCTCAGTCCACGAACACTCAAAACACACGAAAATTATTGTAGCTGATACACATACTGACATTTACCTGCTGATAACATGCTGAGCGATATAGTAGTTCTCCTTATGATTGAAGCTGCAAACTGAGTTCATTTGTACTTACACACATTATATCACAGCATTCTACCTCATTTACACTCTAGCTGTGGGAATACAGTAGCTAAATTAACATAATAAATTAATTTCCAGCATATGTATTAATGCGGTGTAATCTCACAGCAAAACGAGTCCAACCAAGGCTCTAATGCATCCCCTGCCAATACATTAACACTGCTGACCACACAAAACTGAGAATGATTGAATTAGCTTTCAGCTCAGGTTATGAAAGAGTCTGATTAAAACCATTGCCTTATTATCGGCTAAGTAGTTGTGCTGTCATATGGCGTTCCTGTACTAAATAAATGGAATGAGTAATTTTACAATGCTTGCACAAATGTGGTGCCTTTAGGTGGCATCATTCAATAAAAATTGTTTTCGATCAAAGCTAATTTGAATAATGCTCAAATGAGAGTAAGTGCACTTTGAAATAAATCTTTACATTTATGATCTTTTTCACCCAAGTCCACAGTTCAGAAAGCCTCAGATTGTTGCTTTACAGGAAATAATATTTATCCCTTTTAAGAAGGAAGTATACACTCAAAGGTTTTTCATAAAAACAGGTCTTTATTAGGTTTTAAAATCACTTAAATCTCATCTCAAATATACAGTAGCACAGAAAACATGTTCGACTGTTTTCTGTCAATAAAAAGCCTATATTTATCTTTTAAAATAAAAAACACATAAAATCTATTTATACACCATATACAAACTTGCCAATGTGAGAAATATGACTGATTAGAGGAGTCTTGGAAACAAAACAGGGATGTTGAGGTTTGCATGTGTGAGTTCTAAAAGTATTAAAATTACAGATTTTCTCTCTGTTGGAAAAACTACGGAAAATGAGTCAGTATTTTTACCTAATCAGGTGTCTCCCTAAAAACGAGTGAGAAAGAGGCATAGAGAGAGTAAATGGGAGGCAGGATTTGACAGCAACATTTAAATGGTCAGAGGCAGGATAAGATGAAAAAGTTTGGTGTGAATTACAACCATTGTAAGAAATATAATTTACCTCAATGCTCCTAATTTATTCAGTGTCCTGCAGCATGATGGATTTAATTCTGCTGGAAAAATATGTGGATATAAAAGACCAAAGTAAATGGGGAACAAGAGAAGAAAGAGACTCCCTGTTTCCATCACTTGGAAAACATCTCTGAAAATACATAAAACTCAATTTAATGTTGCACTCTTTCAAATTTTCTGCTTCTGTCACATCTTTCAACTACAGATTATTTTCCATTTCTAAATTATGTCGTTCATAAGTTTCATGTTTTAAATAAAGTTCAATGTTTTAAGTAAAGTTCACGTGTGGATAATGGTTCACCTACTTTGACTGCAACCCTAAAAAGTTGCATGTTTTTAAAAAATAAATAAATAAAAGGAGCACGATTGCACAGAGAGTAGATGGTCTATCATAAGGAACCAATATAAGTGGGATTCAGAGAGAAAAGCGGCATTCACATTCATTTCCTCCCTCTTTGAAATATTTTTAAGGATCCTTATTCTTCTCTAGATGTTGCATCATAAGCCTGGATCATAGATCAATATTTTGATAGGGAAAGCTATCACTGTACCAGGAAATAGTTTGTATTTTTTTTCCACATTTTCAAAAACCTGCAGATCCTCTGTGCTGTAAAACAAAAGTTGTACAATGTATTTAATCTGAGGTGCTGTTTACTCATGACCAGAGTTGTGTATATGTATACGCCGTTATCCAAACAATTGGCTGCTGATCTTTGTTTTTGGCTATGATGGCTGAAATACAATTTACATTTCATATCAGAGCTGAGTAGCTGCTTGTTTTTTTTGTGGAGCTGCTTAAGAGATAAAACATTCTCTCTGGTTTCATGACGTTTTGAGGAACTGCAAACTATAATTTAAACTACAAAATCCTGTTTATGGGTATCTGAATTGCATCTTGGGTAATTTTTCAAGATGGATAGTAGAGGAGGACCCCTCCTTGATTATTGAATCAAAGTAATATTACATATCTCCTTAAAAAAGGAAAGTAACTACTCTTTGACTTGTATTGCAATGAAACAAAAAAACCTTTTAGTCTTGCAAAAACATTAAGACTGAAGCAGAGATTGCTTTCAACATACAGTCAGAGCTATAGTAGAATTGTTTATGACATCAATGTAAGGAAATTACATATATAGCAGATGTAGCATAAAATCCCTGTCTTTTTTTTTCCTTCATAAGATGAACAATTTCAACAAACCAGAGTGACAAAATACTTATTTATGGAGCTATACCTGAGTTTCGAGATCAGACTTTACTCAACCCCTCTTGACTCTTATTACTTTTTCACAAGTCATTTATTAAAATGTTTAATTTCTTTTTCTCTGTAATTTACCCACGGAAAGTAATGACTTATCTTTTTAAGTACGATTTCATTGCAGGTCATTACAAATGCCGAAGTAACATAATGGCTCACACTTAGTGACTCCATAAACACCAGGCTTTACTGCCTCCTCTTTACTTTGTGGTCCTTTGTAGAGGGTTATTGTTACTTTAATGGGCAGTTGTTGCTTTAATTTAACCACTGCTGTGAGCACAGCTAGACCAAGTGGAACATACTAAGTGTATCTGTATTGCAATGGTGCAATACTGATTCAAACAAAAACTGACATATAGGAAAAAAAAAAAATGAAGTACCTTATTTCATGCCTGATGTCGGAATACATATTTTCAGTGATTTTTCTTTACATGTTGTCCCATTATGCTGCCAATAGAAACAGACCATCACCTATGCAATTTAGTGTATTCCTGAAACAAGTCAGTTTTCATGCATTATCTTTCAAAAAACAATTTCAGTTGGACCTAAAAAAGAAATTGTTTTATAAGCTTTTCCACTATCTTTGAACAGTTCTTTTATTCTGTATACTTGAAAATTGTTGTCATATAAATTAGATGTTTTTTGTACCATGTATAACAGATTTATTTATTTATTTTTTTAGTTGACTTGAACAATGTGTGTAATTCTGATTATATCTACTATTTATTTCTCCCTAATGGCTTTGCTGTCTTCTGGCCTTCTTCATTCTGAACCTTCACCTGCGGATCTTTAAATGCAGGTAAAATACAATTGATCCTTACTGTATTAGTGACAGGTCAGGAATGTCATTTGCTTGAAGATCTTGGATCTTTACATAATTTGCTTTTATTTGTAAAGATAGTGGTCTTCACCTCCATTTGTTCTTCAACAGTACAAAATAGCAAGGACTGCCGTTGCCTTACGTCCTCTGCTTTTACAGTCATGTACTTTGGTTACCACTTATTTTTACATGATATTTAATGACAGCATGGGACAAAATAATTGTCCACATGCAGACCTTGTGTTTTTAAGTGTGTATTTGAATGTGGACTTCAGCATTTCTTCAATAGCATTGAATAGAATACACTTTATTTTCCCACAGCAGGGAAATTGAAAAAGGGATTTGTAACTGGAATCAGTTCAGATTCCTTAAATAACTGTGAATAGTCCTTAATATTAACATTGGTATCTATGAGGCAAAAGACACCTGTCAGGCTTTTAGAAACTGATTAATTAAAAAAATGGACATAAACCAGAAGATTGGTGTTTTCACTGTCCACACAAATACCCGAGGGTGAAATTTTCACAATAGAATCTGTTTCAAACAAACATTTTGAGCCCCAGTTTCTGTGTGGACGCTGGGCAGAAATGTTTCAAAACCTTCAGTTTTAGAAAAAAAAAACATTCATGCTGACAGAAACCTAACAAAGCTCTGTGAGAGAAATTCAATTTTGGTAAGTATGTTACACAAGATCTTGTTACAAGTTTAATGCAAGATAACTTCTCTATTTTAATTTATCACCTTTGAGAATATGATTAAATTGTAAGAAATTCCAGGGTGCTTTGACAATGGCAGTACTGTAAGTTTTTTTTTAAGAGAACTCTATTAGAGCCCACTAAAGTCATGCACTCTATTGTTTTATCTGATACTCTTTTCAGTCTGATCTAGATTTTTGTTTTCCTTTCCAACCTCTGATCTCACAAATTTCATTTCATCAATAATTTTTCTAAAAAAGTTGATCTGACTCCTGTAAGATACTTGAAATTTGTTCCTAATGTCTCAAACCGGAGCACATTACCATAAAAAGAGCACACCCAGACCAAGCATGGTTTACTTAGTATTACCTTGTTTAGATGCTGGCAGACCGCCTGGATGACGTGCCAAACTGTGATGGGTGGAAGGAAAATGTGTGAAGTGTGTGAGGCAGGATACAAACCAGGAGGAATGCTTCAGGAAAGATGAGTGAAGGACAACATGTAATTAGAAGCATGCAGTTTGGTATCAGCAATAAGTGAAGATTTTCCTTTTATCTCCTATCAGAACATTTCATTCAGCACTGGGGTATGATTATCTTACCAATAAATTATTTATGACAATATTGGTTTTCAAAGAGTTCTGATATCTTCTCCATCCCTGCTTACAATAACCTTGTAGCTCTCCCTATTTTTTTGTCTTTTATTCTCGCCCACTTGTCTCCTGTTTCATTCAGCTCATGTAGAGCTTCCTGTCTGTCCTGAATATAAATTGCTGCTAGAAAATTGCCTCAGAAAGCAGCTTTGAATCTTAGTGAAGCTTTTGAATTTATTCAGTGTAGAAATTAAACTCAGGTTTTGCAAACAGGTCAAGTTTTAGTTTTATCCTTAAGATACTACAAGGAAATAATAATAAAAAATATATATTGTTGCTGTCATTTTAGTTGGGTATACTATACACTAAATACAGTAAACTGTTCTAATACCTTGCTAATAAAATGATTCAGAATAATGCAAAATTCATCTTTCGCAGCTGAAAGATGAATTTTCAGCTGTAAATGTATGTAAGGTATAAACATGTACCTTACATTACATGCATGCAATGCATGTTATCTGCTGCATCTTTATGAACGGGATTACCTCTATATGAGAGTACTGTTACATTTATATATATTTTTAATGACTACTATTGTCTGTCTTTGTCAAAAAACAAAGATTCTTCTTGTGATACATAGTGGTGGCAGTATCATGCTGTGGTAATGCTTTTCTTCAGCAGGAAAATGGGATCTTGTTAATTAATCTGCAGATACATTTAGCTGCTCCATCAAATGAAATCCCAGTAAAAAACTTACTATTTGTCACGCTACAATAAACTAAAAATACAGTTCAAGACTTAAGAATGATTTTGTAAGGGACTGTACAGTATTTGTAAACACTGAATTAAATAGATTTGGGATACCCATTCTATGGGTGAATAAGGATTTTAGTCCTGGGTGAGTTCTTATTTCCCAGGATTCATCAAAGCAAAGTTATTATTTCTATATGATACTGAGGAGAATTTGATTTAACCATTGAAATCCTGAAATTTTGAAGAGGCTTTGCAAGACAGATAGTGTGAAGTCATCATAGAACAACAGGGGTTAAAATCAATGTCTACTTATAGAAGTAGAATTGATATTCCTAGAATTAATCCATGATTTTTTCATTGTAATGTTGTTGGGAATAAGTTTAGTGGGTTACGGTAACTTTGTAAATCATAATGTTGAATGAAAACGGGAAAAAAAAAGCATGTGGGTAAAAACTATTTAAGCTCCTTAAATTTTTGTTTGTAACTAAAGCTCTGATGTAGAATGTATTTCAGCTTTCTCATAAAAATAATCATTTTCCCTGGATCAAGGTTCCCCTAACAATTATAATAGACTAAGCTGCTGTAAAATATTTGTTGAAGATGGAAAAGGGCAAAATTCCTATTAAAATTGCATAAATAATTGCATCACTGCATCTGCTTGTGTAATTCTCAGCTAT
Source organism: Brachyrhaphis roseni (assembly GCA_903066815.1). NCBI lineage: Eukaryota > Metazoa > Chordata > Actinopteri > Cyprinodontiformes > Poeciliidae > Brachyrhaphis > Brachyrhaphis roseni. The sequence goes on along the minus strand of CAEFZY010054458.1, from coordinate 1,523 downwards.
GTAGATAACTAATTGACTTCTGAAGCATCCATTTGCCTCATTCTATCTCCTTTACAAAACTTTTACTTTTTCTTTAGTTTCATACCCATTTGCTAATTCCTAGGTGACAGTTATTCACTATGTTTTAAGGACCAAGCAGCAGTGCAGATTGAGAGTGAAAAATGAGTATAAAAAAGGTTAAATGTTAGAATAGTTGAATGGTACAGTGAGTGTCAAAAGGTTAACCTCCTTGTAAACCCCATAGTATTATTATTCCATGTATGAACTTCCTGTCTTAATAAAACCCAGTGTTTGGAAATGCAAATATTTTATTTCTGACAAGAGCAGAGTCAGACAGTTTAGGGTGCGTTTAGTTTTTGATTTTTAGCTTTATTTTTTATGGACTTTATATATACTTGTTTTTGATATGTGATGCATATGATATGCATATATTTTTAGATTCCCTTATGCCTTTCAAATGAAGTTGAAGCATAATTATTTGCTGGCAGTCTTTCTTTTCCATGTGGTCTATCGGGATTAGCGTGTTCAGACGTCATACAGGCTCCCTCTGAGCTGACAACTAATTCAGATTCACTAATATTCCCACTGATCTTGTTTGAAATGATCAAGTCCCAGTTGTGTCTATTTCCTTCATGCCTCTGTTAAATATGCACTACAGGGCAACTGGAGTGTAATCTATCCAAATCAGTCTTCCACATCAAATGTGATGCAAGAACTTTAAAAAATAATCAAGAGAGCAAAGAAGATTAAGGGGAATATTCTATCTTTTTCTTTCTTAGAGATCACCTCAGTTCTGTGCTGTGAGAAATCTCAGAGCAGGCAGGAAGCTCCAGGCTGCATGATGATATGAATTAAAGAAATGTCTTGGTTTCTTACTATGACTACCAATCTCATGATTTATTTTATTTTTTTTATGAAAAAATCTCATGAATTTTAATTAAGCTTTTAAACAATAACTACGGTGGCCCTGAGGTGCAAACCACTTCAATGAATTCAAAAACACAACAACATTAACAAAGCACAATTGCAAATCCAAAAACACAACGTCAACAAAGCACAATTGCAAATCCAAAAACACAACATTAGCGAAGCAAAATTACAACTTTCAAGAATGCTACAACAAAACGGAAAGGTTATGTTCAAGTTGGAGACCTGAGAAATCGCTGATTGGACGACGCGGAAGGCCTGATGTTGCGATATGCTATGTGGCATTGTTGTTAGACGTTGCTATGGCAACGAGTCTGCGCATAGCTGTGTTGATACAGAGAGCAAGAAAGAAGTGGTTTTGAGTTGTACTTTAACGTTTTTTCCCTTTGCTGTGGAGCACAGCACAAAATTTATATCTACGTGTCCAAGTTTGATTGAGTTAACGGAATTATTCTACGGCGGCAGCGTGGCTAGTCTTTTTGCCCTCCAACGTTGTCCGCATGTGCAAACTTTCCATAATTTTGCGCGGGTGTGTGTGTGTGTGTATATATATATATATATATATATATATATATATGTGTGTGTATATATATATA
>CAEFZY010054440.1:0-12351 GCA_903066815.1 Brachyrhaphis roseni | reverse complement strand
ATGATGAACAGGGAGATTCTGACTAAAACTACCTTAATGAATGACAAATTCTGTGATTTATTATGAGTCTCTGCTTAATTCCAGGCCCAAAAGAGAAACTTCACGTTCAAAAATGAGCCCAAAAAGGCGCAACCCGCGACTCATTAAATTTGCAAGCGACTTAAAAAAAAAAAAAAATCCCAAAGCCTCTTATAATAATCGGACTTGGCGACAGAAACTCAAAATAGTTCCTGTTTTTCCACCAACAAAATGCGCATCTCCCTCCATTGTTTACATTTCTGTCGCATAAAGACGTCGGTCATTCGACAAGACGCGTAGAGGAAATAAAATTAAATAACAAAAGAAGATAGTAACGCAAAGTGATTTTGATAAGTAACTTTAATCTGATTACTGGATTTGAAATAGCTACGCGTTAGATTACTCGTTACTGAAAAAAGTAACGAGCAGATTGAAAAACCATTGATATTTCAATCTGCTTGTCATCTACTCCTGCTAAGCGCTTGCTTCATAAATATATATTAAAATTCTAATGAGGTTTGTGGAGGGCTACCGTTAACCGGAGTGGTTATTGGAGTTATGCAGTTGTGAGGGCTACTCAACTGATTGCTTCTTAACTGAAAAGGGTCATAACTTCGGGATTGTAGGCAGTTAGAGCTAGACGAAACTCCCTCGACACCAGCTTAAACCGAATATCTCGCTATACCTGCTACTGGGTAAGACTCGAGGTTTTAGAGATTTTCCGGACCCGTTAGATGGAGGGCTGGTCAGTAGTCAGTTCAAAGGGGTTGTGAGGATTAGGGCGGGGCTGGCTATTGCGCAATAATGAATAGCTGACCACCTCTACCTCTAGAGGAAACATCACCGCCGAAGATGTTGGAAGAAGTTGGTGAGACCTTTGCAAGGCTGCAGGCCCTGATGATGTCAGCCCGAGGGTACTCAAAGCTTGTGCTATCCAGCTCTGTGGAGTCCTGCCAACAGAGGGTCCCTGTGATTGCGCAATAACGCAATCACAGGTAAATGCAATATGTGGATGGAAAACATCCTGCTTTGTTCCGGTACCAAAAATGGAGCAACCCTGTGACTCCAAGGACTACAGGCCTGTGGCGTTGATCTCCCACATCATGAAGTCCTTGGAGAGACTTGTCCTGGAGGAGCTCTGCACTCTGGTCCAACCACACTTGGACCCCTTGCAGTTTACCTACCAGCCCAAGCTTGGAGTTGAGGATGCCTTCATCTTTCTGCTGAACTGTGCATGCACTTACCTGGACCAGCCGGCGAGCACTGTGAGAATTATGTTCTTTGACTTCTTGAGTGCATTCAACACCATCCGTCCGGCTCTACTGGGTGAGAAGCTGATGGTGATGCAGGTGGATCCTCCCTTGTCCTGAATTTTGGACTAACTAGCAGACCACAGTTCCTGCGCCTGCGACACTGTGTGTCAGACAGTGTTGTCAGCAACACAGGAGCTCCACAAGGGACTGTCCTCTCTCCCTTCCTCTTTGTGCTCTATGCATCTGACTTCAGCTATTGCACTGTCAACTCCAGAAGTTCTCAGATGACTCAGCTGTGGTTCGTTGTGTCAGAGAGGGTGATGAGACTGAGTACAAGTTCTGCTGTGGACAACTTTGTCACTTGGTGTGGGCTGAACCACCTGCAGCTCAATGTGACAAAGACCAAGAAACTGGTGGTGGATCTGAGGAGGAGGATCAGGACACTGGTGACCCCTGTTACCATTCAGGGGGTCAGTTTGGACATTGTGGAGAACTATAAATATCTGGGTGTCCACATTGATAAAAAACTGGACTGGGTGAAGAACACTGATGCTGTGTACAGGAAGGGCCAAACTCGCCTCTACTTTCTGAGGCGGCTGAGGTCATTCAAAACCTCAGCCGCCTCTTTGCTCGGGATGTTTTATGACTCTGTGATTGCCAGTGCCATCCTGTATGCTGGGGCAGGCTGAAGGTGGAGGACACCAACAGACTAAACAAACTGATCCAGAAGGCCAGTAACGTTGTTGGAGTGGAGCTGGACTCTGACAGTGGTGTCAGAGAGAAGGATCCTGTCCAAGATGCAGGCCATCTTGGACAATGAGTCTCATCCAATCCATGACGTGCTGGCCGGATACGTGCTCACCTTCAGACTCATTTTGCTAAAGTGCGCCACAGAAAGTCATTTCTGCCTGTTGCCATCAGGCTTTACAATGCCCAAGTCCTTGATAATTGATTAAATTTTTTTCTGTGCTCATTTATAGGTCATCCATCCATCCATTTTCTGTTCACCCTTGTCCCTAATGGGGTCGGGAGTTGCTGGTGCCTATCTCCAGCTGCGTTCCGGGCGAGAGGCGGGGTACACCCTGGACAGGTCACCAGTCTGTCGCAGGCATTTATAGGTCATTTATTGATTAATATATTGCATGTTAATATATTTTATTCAATTCAATTCTGTATATATATATCTCTATATATAATATTGCACGCCCCACTTTGCAGTTTTTTAATTGTAAAAAAAGTTTAAAATATCCAATAAATTTTGTTCCACCTCACAATTGTGTCCCCCTTTTTGTTGATTCTTCATAAAATAATAAAAAATTTTAGGTCTTTATGTTTGAAGCCTGAAAAGCGGCAAAAGGTTGAAAAGTTCAAGGGAGCCAAATGCTTATCATATATCTTACCAATACATTTTCCCATTTAAATTGTAATGAACTATATTAAATTTTCATAAATGTTGTATTTATGAACATTCACATTTCAGGATATACAACATAGAGCATTATATACTTATGTTCGATATGCTGCAATATATATAAAGTGGCACTCATTTGTATATTTTGCAATATATATCAATATATTACATGGATATATAATATTTTATAATACAAGTGTCTTCAATATACAATTCAATGTATTTACCACATATTTTACAAATTTAAAGAGGAAATAATATATTAGAATTTATTACAATAGATTTCCAAATATATTTTGTTTTTATAAGGGATGATGTTGTAATTGATAAATGAATAATTCCCCATCACTTACCTCTCACCAGGGCTTTGAGGAGAATTGTGTCGAAGTCATCAGAGCCCTCCTGCTCTCCATGAAAAACAGTAATAAGCTCTCTCCTCTGATAAATACTCCAAGCCTGGACAAACAAAGGCTAACAATCATTGTTTGAAACAATGTAAGCCTTTATCATTAATGCCTGATGCATTCAGCTAACCAAATAGAGCTTTGGAACATGACGTCACTGCTCTAGACATAGGGATATCAGCGCCATCTTGTAGGGCCATATACATAACCGACAAAACGACTGATATTTTGAATTTTGAATCTAAGTTACTTAAAATTATTTAGCAATGGTTCAAACTTGCTGCGTTATTGGATGTAATGTCCAATCACACGACCGAAACGGTAGAAAGATGGAAAACGGACTTTCGTATCACTGTTTTCCTGCCTGTAAACAACGCGAGGAGGCTATGCTATGAGAACTAACGAAAAGGAGACAAATGGCCTGGATATCAGTGGTGAGACATCCTGATATTACATTCTCCAACATACCAAGATATCTACGAGTTTGCTCCAGACAAACTTGTCTGGAGCAAGTGTGTCTGGAGCAAACTTGCTCCATGCGTTTAGACTGATGAGTGTCTAAATTCGCTTTGTTGGTGTTGTGTCATAATTTTTTGCTATGATTTTGTCCCTCTGTAGTCTTGTTCAGTTACGTTGAGTTCATTTAAGTGGGTCAACCTTGTTCAGGTTGGGCTTATATTTTTATGTAGCATAGTCCGAGTTTTGTCAGTGGACATCGAGGTTATTCCTTTATTGTGAAGTAAACTATTATACTAGTGTTATCAAATTTACAGTATTAATACTGATGTGTGTTCTGATATGTTCTCTACAAGGCAAACCAACGTATGAAATGGATTAGCTCAATCCAGATTGGACTCCAATGCTGAATATTAATTTTAACAAAAATGTTGCTAATGTGTTTATAGCATTGACGTGCAAGAACAATCTGTATAACAGAACATTTCTGAAGACATTTAAAAGGGGCCTGCCAAAATGTGCCTGTCGGTTGGAACCCAGCATTCTGATGCTAAAAATTAGCATCAATGATAAGCTGAGCTCATGTGTACTAAATGGCATGTGGAATATATACAGTATAAGGAAAAGACAAAATATTTTTGACTTATTTTAAATTACGTTAGTTTTGGTCCTCCATCTGAAACAGCACTTGTAAAGAAACAAATTGTATTCTCTTGATGTCAGAAAATTGACTTATGACTGTTCTGGTTTTGCTATATCTGTAGTAGCTTTGTGTGTATCTTCTGTATTCTGTCTCTGCTCTATGTTCTCAAACCCCAAACAGTCATGGCAGATGGACACTTATCCTGAGCCAGGTGGTGGCTCTGCTGGACGTTGCAGGATTGCTGTAAAGTTAACACAATGCGAGCAATTTTCCATTACTGCCACGTGTTACATTCAGGTGGAGTGAATGCTGTCAATGACTCGATCCAGTCTGCTGTGTTTCCTTTTTAAACTACTTTGAATAATTGAGTGAGCTTACTGTACTGTTTGATAGCCTTCATAAATTGAAATAATTTTGTTTGTAAAGTGCCTTGAGACATTTGTTGTGAATTGGTGCTATATAAATAGAATGGAATTCGGCTACACAAAGGAAATTGGGAGAAACCGAAATGGCTAACAGTCCCTCATGACAAAAATAAATAAAAATGCCAAAGCAAGTAGAGATTAGTTAAGTGGCTTTGTTCAAGTTTTTCATGGACATGTGACAAAATATTTCTTTCACTCCTTATTGAGTCATAGTTTCTTATCTTCCCTTGCCCTTTTTGCCTCACCTGTAATTAACAATTGCATTTGTGACAACACTCATTCTTTCTAAGAAAATACAACAATATGGGCTATCTAGGAACTTACAGTATCAACCAGTTTTTCCAACTCGGCCTCAGCTGGAAAGTGTTTCCGGACCTTTTCACGAACCCAATCACAGAACTCTGCGCTGGCACTCTTGTCAGCCTCCCCATCTGCTGCCGGAGAGGTAGGGCTGAGGACCACTGCTGATAAGTCAGTGATGAAATCTGCTGCTTTACCAGAACCAGCAAGAACCAACCAGGGTGTTGCTTTTTTGAGGGATGTGTCTATTCTCTGAGCCAGTTAATAAAAAAACACATATCAAATTACTACAACAGGGTACTGCAAACTGAGGAGTGTGACAGAGAACAAGCAGGAGTGGCATGATCAAAGTATTGTCAAACATATTCAACTAGTGTTTTAACAGTGCATCTAGCTGATGAGACAAGTGTTACAAAATGAGACAAGATTTTAAGAATATTTCTGGGAAATCTAAAAATCCCTAATACTTTGTTTTAGGAAATTTTAATCAATCCTTCTAAGTGTTAATTAAAAGAATCAATTCTCCTTTCAAAGACTGTTATTGTTGCTGACTAGTCTAGTCCAGGTGTAATTGGTCCCTATATTGTTTTTTTATGCTTGTGTATTTTAAATTAGAAATGAAAATTTTATGTTTTTCCGCAATACAGGTCTTATAAATATTTTACAAATTCCTGTTCAGACTAAAGATATTCAGTTTAGCTTTGTCCAGTCCAGTTAATATAGCTTATATGGAGTTTCTAAAATAGTCATTGACTGGTGTAGCTGGATCAAGTTTCAAAGACATTTTTTCATTGCAGACTCACATGTTCTCTCACTTTTTTAAGGACAGGTTGGACGTAAACAATACTCATCTGAAAGTAGAATAAGATGTGACATTTTCTTCCCATCAGTTTTTAGTGCCACTTCCAGTACCCTGGGTTTGCAGCCATTGTATAACCAGGGTACTGGAAGTGGCACTAAACCTGATGTACTTTCTATTCCTAGCATCCATAGAACACAGACTTTCTTGTGTAGTTTTTGTCTGTGGTGACCTCCTCCATTGCTGATAGCTGCAGAGTGTGGCCTGAAGTGTCAATGCTGAGAAATGCAATGTGCTGAGAAAGATGAAAGATGGCTGTGCGTGGAACAATCCCCCCTGTTCCAAACATATTAGACTTTGTGCAAATATTTCCTAGCACAAAGTTTGTCCTTCCTGCATTTGTAGTCCAGATCAAAAGTAAAAGAACATGTCTTGATTATTTATTCCATTGTTATTGCTGTATCTTTCTTTGGAGTCTGAACGAACTTGCCATAAGTTATTATAGAGGTGTGCTGGTCGATCGGCCGATTTCCGTGAAAAAGTGTATGATCTGATTTATTTGACTTATGTAAAATATATGGTACTGAGAACCTTACTGCTAAATATTATTTACTGATTACAGGTTTTTCAGTTGTCTTTTTGACTGAATAGTTGCTGTATTTTGCCTGCAAGTATTTTGCATGTTCTATGTCTAAATTAGGTGAATTTATTGCCAAATCATTTTTCCATTTTGCCTGATCACATATCAGCATTTACATCTAAGGCGAAAAATTAACAGCCAATCCAGATGATCGGCAGTGATCGGCCCTCATGGGTGATCAGTTGATCAGTATCGGAATAGGCAGCAAAAAACCTGAGCATATCTAGTTATTAAATATAATAAAACCACCATTAGTATTATCACCAAAACTAAATACTTTTGATTTTTAGCATCTGGAACTCTTTTCCGCTTTCATCCATTTTCACAGAAGTTGAGATCTATGCAGTTTATTTAAAATCTATTACAATTCCATGTTTGGCAAAATATGAAATACCTTTACTTAGCTCTAAAACTGTACCCCTTATAAGACCATCTAAATGGGCAAAACTTTCAGGACACTGGAAGGTTCTGGTAAATTAGGTTTTTGACAGAAATGTTCCAGGTCACATATTTGAAAAAACAAACCTTTAGAAACAATCATTTGCAGTATGTAATGCAGTGCTGAATTCATAAATGAGTTTCCTCACCTCCAACATTCTGGTTTCTCCTGAGATAAGCATGCAAATGACAGGAATTTCAATACTGCCACTACCTGTTGTTGGGTGAAGAAAACATAAATATAAAGCTGCATGAAACAGAAAATATAATTTTTTTATGCAGCAAGAAGCTGAGCTATCCAGGGAACTGACTCCTTAAGACGTTTCATTGTATCTTGGGTGTAACCCTCAGCAACAGATAATAAGTCCTATAGACCTAATTGCAAAAACCTCATGAATCAAACTGATTTGTTTAGTTAAAATCAAAAAAAGTTGGAGGCAATGTCAATAACTAAGACTTGTTTATGTTTCCCTCTTCAAGTACATAACAAAGATGGCAAAAGATGATAATCTGATAAAGAGCAAACTGCTGTCAAGCAATAATATTTTTATGAAGGGGTATTTGGTCAATGACATTTTGGTGACATATAAGTTATATTAGAAAGATTGCAGCAGTTGGAAAGATGTCTAATGTCTGATTTATTTCCTAATTACTGTCTCACACAGGAAAAACATAGGCATGATGTGCTAACATGCTGGTAGGAAAGCTTAAAATGGAGTAGCCCACAGGGTCATCTGACCTTTGAAGCTGTGGTGTCATTGTGCTGAGGATAATTAGAACACAAAAATAAGTTCCCAATTTTATTGACTGGTGCCTGGACTACCTAAAATGTAGTTCTCCAAATTCCAGCACGGTCAGTATTAACCTGTCTAAGCAGTGTGTCTATGATTTAAATCAACAACGTATGAATCAGAAATGAGAACAATGAGGTATGAATAGTGTGCATGCTTCTTAGCTGCTTACATGATCATTTGGTTAGCTGATGATTTTTATACCATAATGTCAATTCCACACAATTTCATGACACTTATTAAATGAAGTATGTCAACCTCTTTTCCTTGAAAAACTTTATTAAAGACACAAAAGTCCATCTCACCCCAGATGCCTGTGCGCTGATGGGAAATGTAGTCCTCCAGATTAAGTTGAAAGACTGTCTCTCCACCTCGCTGGCCAATACTCCCATTGTCCACCAAGAGGAAAGCTTGGCAGCTGTTGTCCAAACAGTATGTATCATGTGTTGTGGTCTGGACATAGTAACGAGCTGGGAAACTTCCCTTCAGACCGGCAACACAAGAATCCAGTGGTTACCAAAGCCATTGTTTTCATGCTGAGTTTTTTAACATTAGACACTTCACACTCTGAAGTGGAACAAAACACAATAGATTCAGTACCTGGGCGTTGACAAGCTGCTGTCTGTTGTGTACCAGACCCCAAGGTGTCACGCCAATCGCAATGACTTTTTTCTGGGACGGAGTTGAAGCTGCAGCCCCATGGTCTTTCACAGCCTCTCCTACACAGCGGGAAACACCCTCTTTCAGCCCCCCTGTCAAAATCCATGCCCCTGGACAAATACAGTTAGTTACAAGGAAGTATGGCTTGACTATAAACATGTAGGAAATATCAAACAATATCCAACAATGTAATCAGTAAAGGCAATAACCTACGGCATGAGGGCAGAATCATTCAAAAATGTCAATGTTTTTTCTGAATGTTGTCTGATAGAATAACATGAGGAAGAAAACGTAAATTTTGGTGATGTTTAAATTTTTCAGGGATGTACAAATATACAATTGTACTTAAGGTTATTCACCCCGATTGGAAATTAGGTTTTTTGGCAAACATTAAACATTGCAGCTCTTTGCACTGAAAAAAAAATCAAGCAAGAACAAATATAGCTCAATACAATTAATATTGAAAGTGTTTTCTCCAAGTAAAACACAAAATGCCAGTTTTAGGAGCTACTACAAACTCACAAATGTTAAACCCCTTCATTATTACTTTTTAGAACACCCTATTGCTGTTATAACCTGCCACAAATTGAATTCATAGTTAGCAATCAGATTCAAGTAGGTATGGGGGGCACGGAGGTTGTATTTATTTCTGTAGCAAAATGTGATTAAATCAGAGATGGACATTCTAGCAGCCGGATAGCTTGTTCATAATGTCACATAGCAATGGGATTCTGGGTGTACATAGAAAATGGATGGATGGATGGATGGATGGATGGATGGATGGATGGATGGATGGATGGATGGATGGATGGATGGATGGATGGATAATAAAATGTCAGCAAATGCTCATTTACAGCTGTTAACTCTACATGGCAACAATATTTTACATGGGGCGTTTATATTTTTGTTCAGTATATTTTGTCGTTTGTCCAAAGCATTGTATGAATGCAAATTATGCCACATACAAAGTTTTAATTTCTTCACACAGCAAAATTATTTATTCTGTTTCAACTGATGTCACCAAGGAGACAGAGTAATGTGCAGATTGGGACTGTTGTAAACTAGACAAATTGATAAGTCTTCAAAAGCTAATTTTACTCCAATAGCTACAATTTGTGCTGATCTTGTACATTTCAATAATTATGTGTGAAGGAGACATTTCCCCTTCAACTTTGAAAAATATTTTGTTTGGACCCCATAGAAAAACATTATGTCCCCCTGCAAAGTTTCCATTGCTTTGTGAAAGAATCCATTCCACTTGACTGATAGAATACTCATTTTGCTAAAACACCACTCCAGGTTTTTCTGGTAGGCTACTTTAAAACAGTTTGCGTGACTCATGCATAAATAACCCCGCCTGGTAGGTTTAGGGTGTGTGTGTGTGTGTGTGTGTGTGTGTTCACTGCTAACAAGCAAACATAACTTAGGTGTTAGAAAGTTGTAGCTTAACTGTGCTACTGCTAGGGATTCAGCTGAAGTCACTACAATAGAGATGATTGAACAGCAGATGTGTGTAAAGAGTCTTTGCTGGAGTAGAGCAGAGGTGGATTTTATTATTTTTCAAAATAAAATACTCCACAAACTGCAGTTAAAATGAGAATGTTGACAGACCAGTGAAGTTGCCACAAGCTACACAGGAGAGTGAGAAAAACTGCATTGTTTATGAGCCATGTGTTAGCCTATCCTTCCCCAGATAATCTATCCCCCCCACATACCAAATGTGTTAACTTTAGACTAAAAGGTGGATTTAAGCTGATGACATAATTTGAATAATTTTAGTTTCAGTTGTTTCTGTTATCCAGTAGACCTGCACTCTAGAAAAAGAATCCACTAATATAATTATGTGTGAAGGAGACATTTCCCCTTCACCTTTAAAAAATATTTTGTTTGGACCCCCCAGAAAAACAAATTAGATTCATTCAAACTAATTTATAATGCAGGTATAACGTGGCACTGGTTTGCTTAGTGTCCATCACTGTTTACACTCTTGTTCAAAATGCAAATTTAAAAAGCATTGTTAAAGGATCCAACATCTATTAAATTCCAACATTTGGGCTGACTCGTCTGGTCCTAGAATAATACATTAAACATGACATAACTGCCAGTCCTCCTCTGAACAATCGACACAATTTTGAATAAAAAAATAAATGTATTATTAGTCTAAGTTTAAACATAAGCTGGATCCATGCAGAGTGATGACTTCTTACCTGTACCTTGTGCAGCCCTAACCAGCCCTTTTCTCAGGATATCTCTCACCCACGGCTTAATCTTCTCATGTCCCTCACCTCCCACTACTGATACCACGAGGTTGGGGGAGGGTAGGCCCCAATGTTCTGTCAACAGAGTGTAGATGATCTGTGGAGGTGTGTCACATGATAGCCGCAGAAACTGAAAAAAACAGAATAATTTTAATCCACCATTGGATGAAGTAAATTTCTCATGTAAAAAAATATAATAGGGAAACAAACTTCAACCCAGGACTAATTCTGAGTACGAGTTCTAGGAGTCTGTGATGGATTGGCGACCTGTCCAGGGTGACCCCACCTCTCGCCCATTGACAGCTGGAGATAGGCACCAGCACCCTTTGCGACCCCACTAGAGATAAATGTGTATGATAATGGATGGATGAAGTTATCCATTATAACTTCAGCACCGATGTGCACTCTAGAGTACATCTGTGCTCTAGAGTGCACAGATGTGAATTAAACCTTGAAAAACATAATCAGTGAAGAAACTTTTGCTTCCCAAAATTGTGGAAAGTTTAAAATAGTGAGTCATATGGCACAGACATCTGGGTAGGATTTTAGAAATTTTCTGTCTTGTTTATCAGCACATAAAAAACATAATTTTTTCATATAGGTGGATTGGTGGTTTGAAATGCATACTGTGTATAGAAAATGAATACCATTCTGCCATTATTTGATAGATCTGATAATATGCACTAGACTGAGTCACTTAATATTAATATAGGAGCAGAAGAAGAGCTTTAATCTCTGCCAGTGCCGATTGGATAGAGTGGCATTATTCCACCCAGTCTGTGTGTATGAATATTTGTGTGTATACTGAGACAAAACTACACACATGGCTTTGTCTGCGTCCAGCTCCAGCGAACTCCAAGTCTCCAAAAGCATCTGTGGGATATTCAGACGAGTGCTGCTGGCTGTCCCACTGGGTAACAATTGCTGCTCCGAAGTAGTCTCCTGTTGCCACGGAGCCATGCAATTCTTGCACCCCACCACACTGACAGAGCCCACTGTTACTGTCACATAGAAAAAATATAAATCAGTTATTCTGTAGCTGATACAGCCTCCCATCATGGAGAGCTCAGAGGTAATAATAAACCTTAGATCAGGCATGATCTAAATATGTTTATTTATGATTAAATTGTTCACATACTGAACGGAATATAGACAGTGATGTGAAAAATATAAAACAATAAGAATTTTTTTTTTAGCATAAATAGAAAAAAATTATGTTTAAGAAAGTAAATTATGTAATTCCTATTTAAAAGTTGTGATACAATGTTGTACCAACAGTCATTCCACGTCATTCAAGCAATTAGAAATTATTTACCATACCTATAGAGACTTTGAAATCAAAGAGAATAAAAGTGCTTTTTTGATTAGCTTGCATAGTAAATATTGTGAAATACAAATTTGGTTGAGAAGATCAGATAAACCATAAAATAATAAACTTTTACAGCTTACCTAAAAATTACACGATTCAATTAACTTTTGAGTTATTTTTTTCACTTTTTTTTACAGAAGTGTTCTGATATGATTGCTTCAGTATGAATGACATTCATTAAGAACACTCTAAACCAAAAACTCTATAGTAAAACATAAATTAAAATAAAAACTAAAATAAAATTACCTCAAAGTGTTTTCAACAAAAGTTGTGCACATTCTTTTCTTGATGGTCTTGGGAATCCAGCTCTATGAACATAAAGACAATGATTATTGTAAAAGAAAGATTTATATGGTACAGCTAATTAGTCCTTATTATTGAGCTCAGAGTTTTTTTTTTTTGTTTTTTTTTAAGTTTTAATGTGTAGCTTTATTTTCCTCTTTCCATTAGACCTTGACTCATTGCTGGACTTCATATACGTAACTT
>CAEFZY010054437.1:0-62684 GCA_903066815.1 Brachyrhaphis roseni | reverse complement strand
ATATATATATATATATATATATATATATATAACCAAATAAAAATAACAAAAATCTATTAGTTTTGGAAAATATAATGAAACTTATTTTTTTTTTGTCAGATCTTAAGAATATGCATCAACATCAAGAGAATAATAGTAAAAAACAGATTAAACTTCAAAAATAAATTCTTGTTTTCTAAATTATTGTTGTTTTTCAACTTTGTTGAATAAATGTCATGTATTTTTGCGTTTGACATTTCTGGATTACCTTGCAGGTATGTTGCTTTATTTATACTCTTCAGCATGATATAGTTTTTTTTTGTCTATATTACATATTCGGCCTTGGAAATACTTAGACCAGTTTCATTGACCAACACGCACCGGCATCCAATATTTGTGTTGTGATGCATGTTGAATAGGCTTCATGTCTGCACTTATTATACATCGCTGATTTGTTCCCTGCTCATCTGTCTGTCTCCATTAAATTCATCACAATAAGCACAATGGTACACAAGCAGGGAGAAGACACATCCGTCGCCCAAAGCTTTAGTTTACCTGTCACAAGACATCACTCCCAAGCCCTTTTAAATACCATTGTTAAATACCTGTAAGCTGCTGGGAAATCCATGAGATGATGCTGACGTTATCTGCAGCACAAAGTGTTAAAAGCCTTTAGAGCCTCTTCCTTGGCAAACTGCTTAGTCAGCTGCCAGGCTAATCCTCAATGGCCAAACGCAGGAGTGGATTGTTATTTACGCGGCTATATCCGTGGCTTTGACGGTCTTTTCCTAGAACACTTGGTTATAAATGTGCAACCTCGTTCTTTACACCCTCTATGAGGATGGATAAGAAAATAACGCAGGCCATCGATTTCTGTTATTTTTAAATGAACTAGAGATGCACCGATCCACTTTTTCCACTTCCAATACCGATACAGATTTTGTACCAGAAGATACCGATTCAATACAGGAAAACGGTGCTGAATTGATTTAAAATGTTTCTTTTTTTATAAACACAAACATAAATGTGCTGAATTACAAAATGTATTTGAGAACTTTACACAAGTACAGCACACCTAAATATGCCAAACAGGTAAAAATAACAAGGCCTGTCAAAATAAAAAAAATTGCTTGATGATAAATTGGCCTAGAAGTTATTGCAATAAATGACAATATTGTTATTTTTGAAACCATTTTCAAGTAATATAATGGTAATGGCACAGTAATGCTAGAACATATTTGCAAAGATCAATAAAGTTTTAATTTTATTGAACATTTAACACTGGAACTGGTTGACTAGCTTAGTTAAAAAAAAATAAGTTACAACAAACCATTTTCAAATGGTTCAGAAAGAACAATTAGGAATTCTAAATAAAATGTAATATAATGTAATAAATGATGTCGCTTAGAGCACAAAGCATAGAACTAGACTGAATAGATCCGTCCTTATATCTCGGGCACGCTGTCACAATACCCAGTCTAAAATTTGTTCAATATCAAGATTGATACAGATATTAATATCAGATTGATGCCTCTCTAAAATTAACCAGCCTATATGACGATGACATGAAGTTAAATATTGAACCACTTTGGTTTGTACAATAAGCAGGAGCCTCCACATGATAGGAAAAAAAAAAAAACAGTACCAGCCACAATTCATCTTAATTCATCTTAACCATTAGTCTCTGACCTTTAGCTTGCTAAATAAGATTGCTTTCACAGTACCTGAGTGTTGCCTAGCTGAATTTTCAGGAGCAAGGATACCCTTCTGTCATTGAAAGAGCTAAGCCGCCTACCGGGATTGCCGGCTAGATGTGGACCTGTGAAATGGCAGGACTTAAAAGTAAAGCCGACTGCCGACAGATGGACAGTGTAGCCCTAATCCAGGCAAAGAAGCTGGTTGATGCAACAAGGTGCAGAATTCCAACAGAGCGCAGCTGCTGTTCTGACAAAGCTACGCTCTGAAGCCTGTTGACATGTCCCTACTGAACCTCACCTCGCACCAGGGTCATTTATCGTTTCCGTGCAGGTGCTCCGGTCACTGATGTCTCACTTTACCTCACAGAGATGAATAAATCCGCGAGAAGATTGTGCTTAGCATGCGGAAAGTACCCCAAACTAGGATGAAATGTCAAACTGGATACTCAAGTGGAAGTATATTGGATTTAGAGTGCCTGACATCTTCAGATTTAAAGAGGGAAGGAGGTGTTGTAGTCACACATGAGCCCATTTGTTTGGTGTTTCATTACGCCAAATAAATGTGTAATACATTTAATTGGACCAGCTCAAACGGGCTGCACCTCAGGTGGTGTTGCATCCATTTAGGACTAACTGGAGTCACCTGTAAGGCAGAGATGCACAGAAAAAATGGCTGGTGAGCTGAATCAGCTCAGCTTGCAAAACAACGGAAGAGTCTTGCAGTTCACCAAAACTGCAATGGAAACACTCTTTCCGCATCACATATTATCCGAAAAGAGTCATATGATCAACAACAACTGGCGCAAGCCACAAAGAAAACGACAGGAAGTGGTAACTACCATCAGAAGTACTAATGACTACTAGTGATAGTCATCTGTGGCTTAAAGGAAATGCTCTTTTTTTTGTTGCTAAAATCAGTGATAAGCTTGTTGCAATAGGCAATTATTCAATTAATAAATTAATCACATGATATATTGAAATGAACTCAATAATTCCCATTCTGGTGATTAATGTTTAAATTTTATTTAGAGACATCATAATCCATTTTAGTTATGGTTTTTAAGTATTTTATTTATTGCTTTTGGTTGTTGTGTTTTATTTTGAAATTCAAAATCTCTTCCAGTGTCTCTACTAAATTTATGTTTATTGGAGTTTGATAAAATGAACTTGCATTATCAATATATTACCTGAAGATGATCTCTCAAAAACAACAGCATTATCATTTATCACAATAATTACTGGAACAATTTATCACCCAGCAAAATTTATCGTTACAGTCCCATTTATTGAGTTTAATGATTGAAAAATATGATTTCGAAAGTTGTTGTTTTTTGTAGAATGTGGCTGTCGAAGCAAATTTCTAAAACTAGACTAGAATTTGTTCATACATGTTCAAGGTGATATAAGAAGGAGCCAGACAATCTTGCACCTACTGGGAGCAAGTAAAGATGTGATGTGCTTATTTTAACAGTTGCAACACACTTGGCACCTTCAGCTGCAGAAACTTCTTCGCATTACAGGCCCGTCACTCACACACATGAAAACACACGCCCAGCAGATGCAGCGACGTTTCTACTTGGCATGTCGTCTTATGTGTCGCACCCCTGCTAGGAGAGCTGATCTTCAGAATCGGGGGACTGAGTGACTGAGCAGCTCCTCGCCGAGGTAGTTGGAGACGCGGACTTTGCTCTGAGCGCCACGGGAAACGCCCACCCTCGGAGCTCCAACCACCATGAATAAGAAGCTGTGACAGATCTCTGGCAATAAGCATATAGGAGAGACAATAACTGCTGAAGGTCAAAGGGGCTCGAGTGTTTTGGTTGTGTGGGCTTTGTGTAGATCAGACTTTTGCCAAGCTATAGTGCTAACAAGACCCCAGGAGGTGCTTTTAGAAAGTCGACAGTAATACCAGTGAAAGTTTTTTTTTTCGGTCAGCATTTTTGGTCATGTTGGCTAATAACACTTTCAGATCACAAACTTTGTTTTGCTGGGTGTAAAAATGGCTCTCAAAAGGACTCAAAGCCTTAATGGCCACCACAGATGGTGCAATGCCAGCAGAACAAAGGAAGCAAGTTTAATGCAGAAGTTTAATCTTTTAAACTTTTCATGTGTTACCTTTGTAGGTGTTGGCTTCATCTGCACCTGAGCGTAGCATTGATTTTTCCTGACAAAAATCATTGACAACAACTTTGAAATAGCAAAAAAAGTTAGTGGGTTTTATAGAGATGAATATAATCAACACATTGCAGTGTGAATGATAGTTTGTACAGAACCGCTAAAGCAGAAATCTAGATTTGGATGGATGTTCAATACTTTGCTCCTTTTTGTGACAACCTTTTTCTGGTAAATATAAGATGCTAATAGATGTTCAAAACTCTAAATCATTTTGACTTTATTAAAAAAAAGTAAAACTGTGTCAAAGCAACTGATCTCCTTCAAATATAGGAGAATATGACTCTGCACCAACAGAAATATGTTATGGTCACTAGTGACAAGAAGTAAATACATTTTATTTAAAGAGATAAATATACAATTATATTATCAGGTCAAAGACTTTTAAAAACACAGATGATGTTAACAAGAAACAGGAAACATCATTATACCCATAACATTAACATTTTAATGTTTCCATCCCCTCCAATATGATTTAATTGCAGAGTTAATCTGCAAAATATTTTTTGTCCCTCCAGGGGGCTAGTAGCAATTTCCAGTTTCACTTACCAAATATATTCAAAATCCCAGCGTAAAACAGGTACCCTCTTGTTCGGATTGTTCTAACAATGGAATTGTGCAATTTCCACGCTCTCTTGGGGCCGAGGAGCGACTGATGGTAAACTCCATTTTTGCAGGGTGCAGGATCTCAATTATCTTTCTGTAATGAAGTAATTGTTCATCTCCACTTTAGAAAGCCCCGAGGGACTGAAGGATTGGCTGGGCTCTAAAGCCTAGTAAAATATGCAGCACAAGTACCAAATTTATGGTCGTCGAATATAACAATATGTCCAATTTTTTTCACTATTTGGTATTTGAGGAGTAAAAACAAAGACCAGGCAGATGCAAAGGTAGATAATTTTATGCTCAATTGGTAACTAACATCAGTGTGATGATTGGTGAACAGCCACTCGTGAGTTAAGATGAGAACTTTTGCATTGCATATACTTGGATTTCAATTCAAATAATTTCCCTAATCTGAAAAAAAAACATATTTAAAATACATTATGTGCTTTCTTATTAAAGGGATGACATTATGTAATATCAACTTGTTATAATGTTATTCCCACATCAATAACAAAACTAGAGTGTTGCTTTGTTCCTTTCATGCATATTTAAGAAATCCCTGAATCTCCATGACAACACCTGGGTAGACTTAGCTTTGCCTTTAAGGCCAACTAGCTCCTTTAGACTAGCCAGCAGCAATTAGCAAACGCCTGCTGAGCTCATTATAGGAGCTACTTCACAGTGAAACGTTGGTAAAAACGTTGTTAGAGGGTCAGTAGCGGAGCCATGTTGTGATGACTTCCTGAAGACGGAGCTTTAGAAAGAGCAGGAGCTTTTAAAGAGACAGAGCCCCAATTTCAAGACGTTCAATTAAGAAGTCGAATTTCTTTTAACTCAAATGTGTATATATGTGAAGCATATTTGAAACAGCTGAAGTTAACATAGCAACTTGATTGTGCTATAAAATGTCACTATTTGCCTGGAAAACATATAATGCTGTTCCTTTTAGATAAAGCTTCAAAAAAAGCATCAAAACTTCATTTTTTCTTTTTTTACTCAGAATACTTCAGATAACTTTTATACAGATAGATAAAATGTATATTGCAAGTTCATATTTAGTTAAGTACTAACACTTAGTCCTTAACAAATAACACCTAAACATAAGAATGCATCTGAATGCGTAGAGAGTCCACAGATTTGTTCTTCTAACAAAAGTTTTTTTTGGTTGCTTTTGGTTAGGGCTGCTTTTCTGTCTTTTGCAATAAACGCTGCAATGAGTCTTCTAAACATGTCTGCAGGATGTGGCTCTAATAGCAGTGACTACACTATACTAGTTCCTCAATTAGGGGGGAGTCAACATGGAAACATGCCTCAGTTTTATAATGAATAATTAAAACTATATCTTATCGACTGCTGGGACGTGTGATGGGCACAGTGTGAAAAGGCTCAGGGCCATACCGGCTTTAATTGTGAGTGGCATTTAAAAGCTTTCCTCTCAGTGTGGCTGAGAAAATGTCCACTTTGCTTTAGCTGAGGCTCAGGCTCGCAGCGAGGCCCTTTTTTCAGAGGGAAATGGGCTGTAATTAGATGATAAAGAGTCAACCTTGACGCTGAAAATGCCACACCAGTGCACTGGGATCGGCGACCGGAGGATACTGGCGGCTAGCGTGGGATAGTGGAGGATAGATTAGAAGGCAAAGGGACGCCGGACAATAAGTATCGCTTGCAGCTTTTATTGTTGCGAATCAGGTTTTCTTTATGGTGAACATAAAAGCCTTTAAATGAACTTTACACAAATAAAGTGGAAAGGGAAGGAAAATATATCTGAATATATTTGCTTAGTGACAGAGATGTTCTTAGACAGAATTCAAAAGAATAAAAATAATACATAATTGGCTTCTTGGGTGAACAGCATTGCAGTAAATATCTTAAGATATATGAGCTCTGTCTGAAAATCAACTGCTACATTGGGACTTCCTGAGCAATAATGAGGTAATCCACAGCCGATTACTGCGAAAATGTCTTCAGTCTTCACTTATTTCTTTGAACATTTATTTCAAGCAGCCTGACGCTGTTGTAATAAATTATCTTAAGGATTTCTGAAGGTCATTTCATGGATTTCTTTAGATTTTTTTTCTTTGTTGTTAGTTTTCAGTCCAGTATCTGACTATCTTCAGAGGAATGTTTTTTTTTCTTTGACCACTAATCGCTCCCCTCTGAGCTAATTTGAGACATTTAATTTAAAAAAGATCTTTAAGCATTTTATTCTTATTTGTCAGTCTTCCTCAGTGTTTAAGTTTACAGCAAAATTAGTTGTCGATGTGAGGTAAAAAAAAAAAAAAAAAAAGGGCAGCAACAATCATGAGAAATAGTCTGTAAAGGAAACACTGCAATTGCAAAATTGTGTTTTTTCGACACTGGCGGAATATCGTCAAAGTTTGTAATGGAAGTGCAGCTGGCGAGAGAGGAAGACTCAGAGTTAGCCGTCTTTGGAATCAGTGAAATCTTCAAAAAGTGAAATCAGAAGCTGATTTTAGAGAGACGGTATATTGAGGTTGGTTCGAGGTTCATTCGCCATTTTAAATCGATGCGTTTTCTTTGCGTTTATTTCTTTTTTATAGACAGTTTAGAAAATTAATTCTGTGATCATCTGGTCTTCTGTTCAAAACATTCGTAAATCTCTGTGGTCCGTCTACTGCTCTTTCACACAGTGTGACGTCACTTCTGCTTTTAATATAAATAATTGTCACTAATGACAGGATGGCTAGAAAGAAATATTTCAAACAATATGAAAACTTAACTCCTAAAGAAAAGAGAAATATGTTATCTCTTCAACATGCAAGAGAAAACTGACTCTATATTGTTTTAAAGAGTTCATTTGGGAGTTATTTTTATCTTGTGTTTGACACAAGCATAACTTCTTTCCTTTTGGTCCAGAAATCTAATGTGGATATTTGTTACTGTAGTAACAAATGCTGCTTAGAAAGGAGTTCTGCACTTACGTAAGTTTATGTTAAATAATCCTTTATTTTCCTTCCTGTTCTTAACAAATTACTCAATCAGAA
This sequence comes from Brachyrhaphis roseni, assembly GCA_903066815.1. Classification (NCBI taxonomy): domain Eukaryota; kingdom Metazoa; phylum Chordata; class Actinopteri; order Cyprinodontiformes; family Poeciliidae; genus Brachyrhaphis; species Brachyrhaphis roseni. The sequence continues at coordinate 55,225 of CAEFZY010054437.1, read as the reverse complement.
TCTGCTGGCCTTTAACTATAGGTCTTAAAGAGAAGTCTAAGAAATCCAGAACTGTTAAAGGCTCAGAAAAAAAAAAAAACACAAATTGGCCTCAAATTCCTGATCATTGAATGTCTAAATAAACTATTTGCAAATCTGTATCTAGAAGAAATATTTTGATTCAGTCAACTGAACACTAGAAACACTGGCAGGGACATGTCGACAGCAACACCTATCCAATGACAATGTCAGTTTGGGTAGCAGCAGCTTCTGCCAGTAACACAATGCAACCTGCCAGAAGTCCTGTTTACATTAGTCTCAGAATACACCACAAAGAGCCAACGGTGTTAACCTATACTTCAAAAATAACCAGACTTTGTTTGGTTGGGGTATCTGATGGATCAAAATAAAGTTTCCATTTAAAGGATTTATCTCACACGTTGAAAGTTATACCGTTCGACTCTGCCTGATCTGTTGGGTTCAGATGGAGACACTCAAAACTTTCATATGTGTTTCATCCAAAACCAAAGCTGCAATATCCACAAGTGCAGCTAAACATATATCGGAGCATTACGTTCTTTTTTTCCTTACACACAGCAGTGTGAGATAAGGTAAAATCTGTATCTGGTCTGACGGCTATCACTGAGTCACTCTCCTTTCCTATGGGCAAAGTTTTTGGCTCTTGTTTCAGTGAGTGCTGACCTGCACTTTCATCTGTTGGCTTTTAGGGCTAATGAGAGTAGACCCGGCGCATTTGAAATTCATAAAGCTCTGCGTCTGCTTGAGAACACGCTATCGGAGACTCGGGGCCCATGTTCCTACTTAAACAAATCAGCTGATTGTTTATGCAAAGAAAATGGCGCCTGTTGAGTCATACAGGTCACCGTACATGACAGGAGAAACTCCAGTGTGCATGATATATATATATATATATATATATATCATATATGATGATATATGCCTTCATCATCATATATGATGCCTGCATCATATATGATGATGAAGGCACAGCATATATATATATATGTGTATTGGACAATATCAATATAGAATACATCCAATAGAATTTTCAATAATTTCACTGAACTCCAATCCTGACTGCACAGCATTCTGGGGGATGTAGGCAGAGAAAAGCTTTAGATGTTCAGCCTCTGATAACTAGCTAAGCAAGGCTGGTGGCATCAACTAACTCACTATGTTTCCATCACAAATGTGTGCAAATCTTTGTCAGTTTTCCGCTAATGTCAAAAAAACTGTTTCTCAATTTCTGTTTCTGTTAAATAAGAAAGGCAGTTAAAAATCACAAGTAATTGAGTTTGTTCACGCAATAAGTCATCGGCTTTGTGGTTTGCATCAGTGGCAACATCAGCTAGTTGATCATGTGACTCGTGTGATGTGAAAAATGTGTTTCAGTTGCAGGTTTACGAAAAACAAAAACAAAAAAACAACTTCGACAGCAAAAACTACCTCATCTTGGCGGCAAAACTTTTTAGCGAAAAACGAGTCTTTTTGAAATTGTCTTATTAGCAACAAAGAAATTTATTTTCAAAATGTCAAACTGCACAATTTTATGGACTGTAGGAACGCAGCTTCTCATTATTTGGTTGCCTAGCAACACCATGTTGAGTAACTTGCGCAGCAACAGTTTAAGATTTTGTCACTGTCCCTCATAACTGCCTACAAACAGCGTAGAGTGAAAACTGTGGATAAAACAGGAAAGGTTACGCCACTGGTTACGCAGTATTTCCAATATTTAAAACAAAAAATGTAATCAGTAATCTTCTATCAACTTATATTGCGTATGTTGTGATAAGTTTTTCAGCCATATCATCCAGCTCTACCAAATTGAGAATGTTCCTTTTAATGTTCACCCCTCCACAATCCCCAGTGTTGAATATGACTGGCTGAACCCACTGTGGCTCCAGTGTAGAGATACGGGCGCTTAATCCATGTCCATTGAGAGATTGCCCAGAAAGATGAAGCCTCAATTAGTGAGATAAACCCCCACATAATGACAAGTAGACACAACCTGGAACATGAGGTCTGAGCAGAAACAAAAGAGAGGAAAAACCAACAAAAACTCTCATTTTTAAGCAGGTTAAAGATTCCCTTGGAAGACGCTGGAAGTGAAGAGCGTTGAGTGGACGGAGAAAGGAAGCAGTTCGCTCTGACAGCTCCAGCGGGGAAGCATTGTCCCGCTATCTGAGCAATCCACCTGCTCCAAATTCTTTCATAAGAAGCTTAGAGAAAAAAAAAATGCTGACCTTCATATAATCAAAGATTATGCATAGCAAAACAACAACAGTTTTAGAGTGCTTAAGCATCAGAACTCAAGGGAGTTCCAAGCAATTAAAGGCAAAATTACTTGTCTAAGCTGTCCTTGCATCATCCCGTTCCCTATCTTTGATTGCCTGCTGTAGGAGAGGGTGGTGGGGGGGGGGGTCATGAATATCGTAAGGAGAGGAGATATTCAACTGTGTTGCTCAGGTATCTGGAGTGTTACCCAGAGGAAAGACGACACATGCTTTCAGAAAGACAATCGAAGTATTTCACAGGTTAGATGAGAATCAATAACAAGGTGAAACTGTACAGCACTTCCAGGTGGCTTTACGGAATAGTTTGTGGTTTCATGACGTTCTTACAACTAATTGTAACATCATTATCAGATAAGTCATACTACACTAATGATGATGAAGGCAAAAAAGCAAATTTTTAAATAAAACCACCTACACCTCAAAAATGACATTGCCATTTGGAGAAAATGCTGGATTACTTTTACATCTCCACCTTAATTAAAGTAAGGACACAGCTGGTGCACACAATATGACTTGAATTTCTTTTTTAGAAAATTCTTGCTTCCCCGCAGCCTTTTTGTTGAAGCTGGCTCTTATTTGTAACACCTCACTGATTCTGAAAATAGCTAATTTTTTTTGTCTTATTTACTCAGTAACAGCATCCACACTGAAGGACGCTGTTGTCAGCACAACCCAGTCGTGTTTAGTGTGATGCATTCACAGATTAGGAAACGGTTGGGTATTTGAGTTTTTGACAGGTTGGTCAACGGCCAGGGACGATCAAACTGAAAACTGACTAAGGTCACCATTTGATTTCAAATGAGAGGAAAAAAAGTATTAAGCCTGGAGCTATGTGAAAATTTAAGTTGGACTATATTAACTGTGGTTAACAACATGGCTGCTCATTTTCATTAGCCACAACGAGACAAAAATCTCTAAAACAGGTCTAGTCTAGCAATAACAGAAGTTAAAGAGGTCATGTCCAAATCTAAACAAGTTGAGTAACATGTAAGAAACAAAGTCTTTCACAACAATCACTCTGCAATCGCCATTTTCTAAGCTTTATTAGTCCAGTGAAGCACAGTGGGAGCCAATATCCAGAAATGGAGAACACAGGGAAGAGTCGTGGCTTGTCATAATTGATGACAACATGAAATCTGCTTTCTTCCAGAAGTTCCTGAAGATGGAGTGTCAGTGTAGTCAAACAACCATCAGTGTTCGACTGCAAGATTAGTAGCACTTGGGTTGTGGGATCCAAAATAGGCTCAACTTGGAATGAGTAAAAAAATAAAATGGTGCTTTTGAAATGGCGTAGTCAAAGCCTGGACATTATATTAATTGATTAAATCGTGCTAAGTAAAAACTCTCCAATATGGCTGAATTAAAACAAGCACAGCAGCTGTCTTTCTGCCATGTTTCTCAGCAAAGAACAGTTTTTTTTGTTGAATTCTGCAAAACACGTTTTGCGTTGTAAACCAAAGTTTACAACGTCATCTTCGCCGTTTATCGTGTCATCAGTCCTGTCTGATATCTCGAGATGAAACGAAGCAAAAATGTGAAAATGCTAATGAATGCGATTCTAAGGTCTGTGTTTTCCTCTCAATGTTAAAGCCATCGCCTCTTCAGTCTGGATTGTTTAGCAGACTCGTATTTTTAGAGTCGGTCTTGCAATGAGGTAGCAGCAACGGTGGATCAACAAACAGATTCCCTCCTACCTGGGAGTGCTAAAACACTGTTTGAATTGCAAATTCAACTTTGCGTTGTGATCTGAAACAATTAGTTGCGTAATGAGTTAATTGTCACAGCTATTTAAAAATCAAACATATAAGGCATGTCATAGATGCTGCTGCTGTGTTACACTCGTTTGCCTGTTTGGTTTCCATCATATCTGACAATCTAATGCTATAAAGACTCAAATATGAAACTTATAGTCTTACTGACTTCCTGATTAATAAAAAAATAAAAGCTCAACAAGCGCATTCATAGCTAAATTGGTATTTCTTGCTGTATTGTTCTTACCCGACACATGAAAATCAGGAAAAACGATGATGACATATACAGTCAAAATCCAGTGGTTATTATCCATCCGCTAAGCCTGTTCTGAAGCTAATAGACCATCCACGGAAAATGGTATAAACACTGCATGTTTTTCTTATCACATTCTTACTCATTATTGCAAAAATGGCAGAAATAAGTGCAAGCAAATGCAAAAGAGCTGAATTATTTATCTGACATTTGCATATCTGCTACAAGTTCAGGACCTGGATGAGAAGCGATTCTATTGCGAAGAGAGATATTACTCTCGTGTTTCCTTGCAGGCTGTAAAACCAGATTCACCCATTTTAAGACACCTTTTTCTAAGGTCATACACAAGAAACAATAAAAGTAGTTTCTCTGTGTATGTTGTTTTTATCTTTCTTTCTGTCTGACTTTGTCTCATTTTGTCACTTTTAGAACTTTTTTTTAGTCTGCGGCTGAATTGGTTGTGAAGGGTTAAATTGCCTGACCCGTCCTCTCACCCTTCACCGGCCTTCCACAGACCCGATCTCTTTTCTCTCCCAATTCCCAAAGGTTCACAAACTACTTTGCACTTCAGTGGTGGAGCGTCGCACACCAGCACTCTGCAAGGTCAAATGCCATTTCATTTTCCTCATCTTTGATGGCTGCCCAGCTCTTTCATCGGCCTCACCCTCCCGACTCACCCCGTGCTACCTTCGTCACTCTCCAGTTAAACGGCCCTCGCTGTCCCCCGCCTCACATTTAGAGGACGTGACAAAGTTTCACCCAGGGTAAATAATATCTGTTCAGAGCTAATACAAAAGATTCTGTTTTTTTTTTTTTATCATTTAAACATAATTGCCTAAAACTATGGTTTGCTTTTCCTCCATGTGAAAAAAATCCAAACCAGAAAGATAAGACCTTAGACCCAGTAATTCTTTTTTTTTTTTAAATTGAGTTTTTTTTTTTCCTAAGTGGCATTGAGATTAACTATCTTGACTCTTGTTAACTAAGATACAAAAATACTATCATAACTTCATGGTGTTTATGTTTTTAAAAACGTAGAACGCCATTCAATAACCTGACTAAAGAGTCACAAATTGATTGGCAGGATATCAGGGGTTTTTCTTTCTTAATTGATTAAATGCATAAAAACTAAGAACTCCCATCATTTTTCATCACTTAAACAACTACATTCTGTTGGTGACAAGGACCTTCTGCACATTGTATTATGTATGACAATGTTTAGAGGATGTTTTCACACCTGCTAATCTGGTAGACTCAATTGGAATTGGGACCAAACATTTTCAGCTGGTGTGATTCTCTTTCACACTGCACTGTGTCAAACAATCCAAACTATTGAAAACCTGTTCCCCTCCTTGCCTGTGGTGGCACTGCACCAAGAACCACTGAAGAGAACTACACAAAAACCTCCAAAGAAGACATGAGCACAATTTCTGTCTTCACAAAATGTAAACCAAAATGTAGTAGCATCAAATTCTAGAGGTTGTAGGATTTCTTTCTTGTTTGTGATAAAAGACCAAGAGCTACTTCTCCAGCTAGCCTTGGTCTTGGCTAAAGTGTTTGTTTGGTTGTATTTACCCAGAATGCCCTGTGGGATAGCCGGCTTTCTGCTTTTAAAGCAGACTGGTTTGCATTCAAACTTTCCTAGAGTTCACTTCAACCAAACCAAAACCTACACTTTTAGGTGGACTAGAGTTCGCAAACCAAGTAGAGTACGATGAAAACGGACAAAACAGAGCTGGTGTGAATGGACCCTAAATCTGTCAAAGCTGGATTCAGCACATCAAATCAAAGAAAAGAAAAGCAGAGGTAAGGTCAGCCAGAATGGTGCATCCTCAAATCCATCATATTGCTTTCCAATAATCTGGGAGGACACATCTTATAGAATTAACATAAAATGAGACTTTGAATTTTGCTTAGCAATGAAATCAATTTAAAAAAGATTACTAATGTGGGAGTAAGGAGGCCGTGTTCCTGAACATTTCAGTGTAGGTCTGATTCATGTCTATGTTTTGGTTGGAATATTCCAGCTTTTTGAAGGTCCATCAACCGAACATGGCGTTTATGCCACCCGGTCCGGTCGATAACCCGTAATCTGACCTCTTGTTTCCTCCAGGCACGTTTGCTTTCTTCCATCAACAGTATTAGCCGTTCTTTGTTGCAGTGCTCTGTTTTTCCAATTCCCTCCTCCCTCCCCCTCTCTTTCTGTTACTGTGTTGACAGTGAGTGGGTGAAAGAAAGGCTGGATGAGGAAAGAAGAGGAAAAAGACAGGGTAGACAGGCGGACGGAAGGAGTGAGCTTTTAGGAAAGTTAAACCAGGAGAGAGAGATGGACGGAGAGGACCAAAGAGACGGGGTAATATAGCTTTTAGGGAACTAAAAGCCTCTCCCCCTTTTTTCCTCAATGCAAAGGGCCTGTTGTTTTGAATCACATGATGAATGGGAGCTGACTTTGAATGGACGAAAAGAAACTTCTCTGATCTAACAGAAATGGAAGGGATAATGGGCCTGAAGCATGTTAAAATGTTTGAATTATGTGACAACACTTCAATAAGGAAGCATCATGGTGGATAGCCCCTCTATTGTTTTGGCAGCATTTTAGAAAGTGGGTGTCCATGTTCTTACTGAACTCTAATCGGATTAGTGCCTTTTAATTAAACCTTCTTAAGGACCATTAAACAGAAACAGGAACTGCATTAGGTCAAAAGGTAAACCAATCATTTATTTACTTTTAAAGGTAAAAATATCTCCTGGCACAAGATCTCACTTAATTTAAATGACATTTTTTCTTTTAGAAGTCTGTTTTATTAAGGGCTGTCGTTCTGCTAACAATATGTGATTTCATATGGTGAAGCTATTTTTATGGATGAAGATAAGTGCTTTATATTTGTTATCCTCTGAGTATGTTTGAAACTTTTATTTTGAAGGAGGGAACCATTAACCACTAATGACGCTAATTGGCGTCTGCTTTGTAAAATCCTATTGCCACTAAACGCAGCGGCTATTTTACAATTTTTCTATGACTCAGTTTCACTATCAACAGACCAAAATGTTAAAAACTCATGCATAGGCCTGTCGCAATAAACAATAAATCAATTGATATAATAAATTAAAACTAGCTTAATTTCTATTTGCATGATTTATCATTTTTCTCTTTTCTCTCTACAAAAACTGGATGACAAAAGTCTTCAGTTTGATGATTTGGTCTAAACTAGCCCTTATTTTTAAGGACAATTTTGTTTACAGAAACTTTATAGTTCATTTAATTTGTTGTTTGTTACGTATATTTCAGAATTGAAAGTTTATTGAGCTTTGAGAATGTGTTTTTGCATTATTACACCATTACCCCAATATTTCTTGAAAAGGGTCTCAAAACAACAATGTTATCGTTTATCGCAATAATTTCTGAATGAATTTATTGTCCAGCAAAATTTCTTATTGTGACAAGCCTACATGTGTATATTTATATCATAATTTGAGGTGCTTAAAACATTATTTCTGTTTGTGAGAAAGACAAGAACGGCGTATTTTCAGTGGCTCTGCTCCTATGTTTCAAACATGCTGCTGTCATATTGGATTGTGTGGTTCAGATTAAGCCCACTAGACGGAGGAAAGGGAGCCGAGAGCACCTGCACTTCACCTAAACGCTGAACTTTGTGAATTCTGATTCTCAGTGGGGTATTTCAGCCGCCATTACAGCAGCGGGGCGGTGCTCGAAGTGAATTCTTGCTCCCACTTATGGAAAAGATCATATGCTCCATTCGAGTGGGGGTGCGTAAGTGGAGCTGCTTCTGTCCCACAGTTGTGTTTACAATCACTTCTGAATAGAGTCGTTCGACATGATGAGTTCAGCAGAGGCGATGGCAGCGTGTTGTGATATTTGCCACACAACCCTGTCTTACTGCAGAGCAATTCATGCAGTCTCTTCTCAAAAAGAAAAAAAAAATAATAATACTCGCGCACAAATCAAATGAAGCAATAACAGTCCTTGTCTGGGAAAGAAAAAAGGACCCTCGACGTAACCTAGAAACTTCCTTAGTTATGTCCACATACTGTACCGTCTGTACAACATATGGGCCACAAGCTGCAAATGACTGAAAGTACAGAATGTGTTTTAGCCTGGGCAATGCTAACTTGGGTGACTTCCACTGAAGCGCTCCGGCTCCCAGTCACCCCTTCAAAGCTGCCAGTCAAATGCCTTCAAATGCCTCAGTCGATATGATTCGCAGCCCCCTCTAGCAGATTAGCAGGGTGACATTAACGCAGTCATTTAAAAGATGGACGAGTGAGTCTTCCTGGCAACAAAAGTGCCAGAATAGACACTCGCTTGTCCCACATGCAGTGAATACAAATGCTTTCGCCTGGAAGAAGCGAAAGCCCTCTGTCAGTACAACATTTGCACAACCCCTGACCCGTTGGCTTGTCTTGTAGCTTTTTAAAATGATATATCTTTTAAAGATCTACAAACGGCTGAAGCAAAATCCTTGCGTTCAGCTGAAAACCGGAGCTGATTGAATACTTGCAAACGCAACAGACCTGTCAAGATCTGATGCAAAACAGATACAGAAATTTGTATGATTAGGGGAAGACCTTGTCTTTTTCGGAATACGACTATGATTTCAGTGATGAAAACATTGGGGAGGTAATGAGAGGGTTCAGTATCTTTGACTACAGAGGATGCTTTGACATGAGGACTGGGTGACTTGTGCATCATAGAAACAACCTTCCAGTTGAAGGACGCCCACTCCGTCGACTGAGCTGCAGCCGTTCCGCACAGCATATCTGGAGTGATAAACATGTCTCTGCAGCAGAATTAGTTAATGTCCAAGTGAGCGGGCACAACACTGCTGCAACGCTGACAGGAAGAAGCTGTCTTATTCCGCTAATCAACACCTCCCAGAGATGCTGTAGTGATTGCGTTCACGTGCACTAATCCTTTTCTCTTTCTCACTTATTGCTGGATCTAGTGCAGAAATCACACAGAGGGAGTAAATGTGAGAGGAGTTTTGTAGATGAAAAGACAGCTGTTGTTGCAGTCTAGGAATTTTGTTCCTATGTCTACGAGGAAGTAAGCTTTTGTTGACTCAACCAGAATAAGAGATGTGAGGACACGCACTCCTAGGATCAAACCACTGTACTCCTGGACTTTGACTTAGGCACATATATTGTTCTAAATGTGCTTTTAAAGTGGTCTGTGGAATTCAAAGCACTCTGTGGGATTTCATTAATGGCATTTAGCATCAAATTAAGAAGATTCTGAGCATAGTCGAAGCTGTGTTAAGAAAGTCACTCAAAATAACTGCAGCTGTTTTTTTTATTGTCTTTGACAGGTAGCCGGAGAACACTAATCCTCCTCCCATCACCCCCTGCACGAGAAATTAGTGTTACGGTTTGTCGCAGTTTTCTGTGCAGAACAACGTTGTTGTGAATGCAGAACATCTTTCCTTGAGTCTACCAGTTGTCAGTCTGCTGTTGATTCATCAAAAGAGGAGTAAAGGTCACGTAGTAACTTGGACATTGTTCAGTTGAGAAAACATTGAGGCACATCTTAGCGCTAGCTAAAAATCCAGCTCCTGAATGTATCAAGTGCTGTTTTCTGGTTCAGTATAAATGTTGCAACCGTAATGCTAACGTGTTTGACATTAAAGGATTAAGGACAGTGAAATTTTAATCAAGCAATTGATTTCTGATGATTCATTGAGAGCCACCATGACAGTACCAAGGCCAATTGAAGGACAAACAGGCAGCTGGGGTGCCACCTTACCACAGCACCGCAGTTTTGATTGGGCTCTATTGGTATAAATATATACTGACTTCTGTTTAGTCTGAAACAACTGCTTGATGTTTTGTCACTGGCTTGGTCTTATCAATACTGTCTATAACAGTAAAATCATATTGCATTTCAGTGTATAACTGGATTTTGTGGAGTATAATTAAGTAAAATCCAAATCCTAATTGTGCTCCATAGATATAAGATAAACATAAACACAACAAATCGCATGCAGAGCCACTTGCTTTATGACAAGAAGCCATAACAGGCTGCTCAGGTTGCATTACGTTTAGGACAGATGTTTTCCAGGACTTGTTGACGCCTCTAAAAGAAAAATCACTGCTGAAACCGCAAAAAAGAAGAACCTTAAATCTCAGATGTCTTTTTTTTTTTTTGACAACAATCACAACCATCCTTCCTCCTTTAATTCAGCTGACATCCACCAAGGACAACGGCAAACAAGATCTTCCCTCTCCCTCGCATCAAACGGCCACTGTGATCCCTCAGCAGGGCCTTACATGCAGATGCCACCCAGCCTAGGGCATCGCCGAACCGAGACGCTATGGCATCAAGCAGAATGGTATCTGACTCCTGGTTTAAAAAGAAAAAAACAACATAATTGGCGTCCCGTGTGAGAACTAGTAGTTCCATGTCACCGTAATATCATGTAGGTAGAGTGGTCTCACAACTGGGAGCTAATAAACACCTTGTCGCTGCAGTAGGTGTCAGCTTTGCACCCCCAGATGAGAGCGTCTCCAGGAGACATGAGAACACGTCATAAGCCGGCATTAGCCCACTCGCTAATAACACTGCTGGTCATTTTGTGTGGCAGTGAGAGAAAATAAAAAAACAGAGGCTGTGATCAGTCACCGTGCTCTAACGTTACCGTCCGCACCGCCGCCACCCACTCTGTCTCGCCTGCTCCGGTCTGCTGTCAAATCTACGCTCAAGCTGATTTCTTCCATGAATTATTAATGCCGCGCACACTCTGAGGTTGCTCTCATTGTTTTTCTTCTCCGTTCTGTCTGTATATGATTGGATTACTAATATCTAAGCATACCTCCATGAACTGCGTTACGAGGAGCATGATTCTTTTCCTGGGATATCTGATGCTCCTGCATTAAACCGACCACTATGTAAGAGGTTCGGGGATATTGCGAGCATTGATCAACGGGTGCCGTAATTCAATACGGGATGTCGACAGCGGGGTAACGCTGTAGGATAAGACAGGCCTTTGCAATATGCCACCCCCCCCCTACTGAGGGGCAAAAAGGTGAATCCTATTGATGGCACTAGATAGCCAAGGTCAGCTACGGCACATTAATTTAACGAAGGCACCCAGAGGGCTCATCGCAACGCACGCTCGGCCCTCTCTTCTATAGCGAAATGGCCATGATTAACTAAGGTAGAGCACACCGTTTGTTGAGGAAATCCAGGAGAAAACTTAGGCGCTGGGTGGCGTGAGCCCACCAGCAGCAGATTAAAGGAAACAATCAGTTTGATGGGGTCATTTGAAAGTCGCTACAGGTCTGGTAAACACAAACACAACACAAAACAGTCACTTTTATGGTCATCACTGAGGGCTGGATGGGGGGGAATGAGGAGTGTGCCACACCCTGGCCCTTGTCTCCATGTGATACCTCAAAGTGTATCATCTATCTATCATATTGGATTGTGGGTTCTGATAAAGCAAGAGAGGCTGCTGCTGCTCCTCTATCTGCCCATCCGCTCCCTCCAGTTATTTATAACATATAAAGCTTTATGAATAACCGCAGGCACAGCCTTTAATACTGAGCTGCACAGGCTTTTGTGTGTATTGTAGACTTTTTTTTCACCCCCTCCCTTTCTTTTACACATAGCATACACTCATAAAAGGCAGAGTGAAAATGAAAATTATTAGGATCCACTGGTATAATTTTTTTTCTTACTTCTGCCAAACGCTGCCTTGAATAACAAACAACAGAGAGACGGAGTGTGTGCAACCATAAACGCGCAAGTTTCTTCCTCTGTCCCATATTGTCGCAGCCGAAGCTATATATAGACCCCTGCTGACTGTCATCCCGTTCAAAACAAAGAGTCCCAAGTTAATTCAGGAGAGAGAGAGAGATGGGGGGGGGGGGAAACAGGAAAAAAAGAAAAAAAAAGCCCTGCATATCTGCAGAATCCTGCTTGTTTTTTCTCTTTTTTTTCTTCTGCTTCCTCTCAGCTGCCCATTTAAGAGATAGCCATCTTTTGCAGATGGATTTTTAAAAAATGGCATTCACGGGTCGTTCACGACTTGCACACGAAGACAAAATGTTACCTCAGCAGAGTCAAAAGGCTGGCAAATAAGGGATAGATGAAGGTAACGTTTTGTAATTGCAACTCTCCACCTATTTCACCCACACACACACACACCAAACAGAAAGGCAGGGTCTACATTCTGTTTCCTTCTCACACACTCACCCAGTCTCAATCGCGGGGCAATTAAATTTGATGAATGGTTTAAACCTTCTTCACCTAACAGACATGGACAGTATGGTGGGCACGAGAGAGAGAGAGGGGGTGGGGGGTAGAAACATGATAAGGCGTAAAAATTTGTATTAACCATAAATGTAAAAAAATAAAGAATAGAAATCAGTGTTGATTAATGTTTATACCTGCAGAGGACGCGCCTAAGCTCCAGTCCTTATTTTCTGCTGGTCTGTTTCTCTGTCCTGTCTACAGTACAGACTCTGCTCTGACCGTCGGAGGTACAGCCTCATTTTTCAGATTTATTTATTTATTTAGGCCCATATCTGACATTACAGTGAGTTAGGGTTTTTTTTTTTTTTTTTTTAGAAAGCCTCTTTCCTCCGCACTTGACAGATATTTCCCTCCGAACAGATTTGGCTGCATTATGTATATCCATGTCTTGCCATACCTCTGTCTTTGGCCGCGCGCCACATTAAACCGCATCGACAGAAACGCAGACACAGAAAACGGAGACACTACTCCAAATACAAAACAGGGACTTTTTTAGAAGCCCTACACGATTCGTCATTATCGTCTACAGACACTCACCTGCGGTAGCGCTCACAGCTTCCAAGCATGCTTTCGCATCTCTCCGAGACGGCAACTCCCAGCCACCAGTACTCAAATTGAGACGCACTCTCTCAAGTCCATCCCCTCCCGCCTTTTAAAAGGCGGCTTTCACGAAACAAACCGAGGGGAAACGCGCGCCGCCTGATTTCCAGCGAAATTTTCCACAGCGACCGCAGCTCTAATGTATGTTTAGGCCGAAAGAATATTCCCCTTCAAAAAACAAAACAAAAAAAAGAGAGAAAAAACACAAGCTTCGATCCTGTGTCTCGGTGGTGATGGGACTCCCTCCTTCAGAGCTCCAAACTCGTCCGATAGGGCGCCGGGAAGAAAGAGGCAGGAATGCAGATGGCAGGTAGAGACGGTTATCGACTCCCACGCGCGACTCCTCTGTAAGCAGGCGGGTACGCGGCTCCTTGATGCGGTCTCTCCTCAGCCACTCCGCTCTGAGCAGCGCTGCGTGCGTGTGTGTGTGTGTTGGGGTGTGTGTGTGTGACTGGCTGTCGTCAGAGGCAGAAGCAATCCGCCTGCTTCGAAAGGAGGGTTGGAGATGATCAGCGGAACGCACTCCTTACTCAAAGTGTGTCTCTATGTGCGCGTGACTGCGTGCGGTTTAAACCGATGGAGCGCGAGCCTGTGAGGGAACCGCTACTTTGCTATTATTTATTCATTTTAACGTTAATTTATTTTATTTAACGCAAATTTATGCATTTTTAACTCCAAAAAAGAGGGAATTGCAACAAAATAGCCCGCATTATCTCTGGAAACTACCGACAAGCAGATTTAAACACGGAATTTAAATCAAATTTCTAACTGAGGCTGAATTAAAAGTGATAAGGAGCCTGTGAAATGCTCGCAGTACCTCGTTTGAAAGCCTGATGGCGCTGTGGGCTACACATACGGTGGTCATACCCCCCTTTTCCAAGAGGCGGGCCCTGCAGAGTGTTGTCTAACACATATCTGATCCTTTATCTATCCCCCTGCGAGTTTAAAAATGGGGTCTGAGGCACCGCCGGGGCAGAGATAGGGGAGGAGTGTTTAAGGCAAAGAGAATAAATATTTCACACGGTTAAACTCCTATTTCTTTCACCCTTCTGTAATATGCTCTGAAGTGAGAGGCCAGCACATTATTGCTCTGTAAGTGTCATAATAGGGGACATTCAATGTCAATGGATGGCTCTCAGTGCACAGGATGTGAATTTAAATACCTCTTAACAGTGTTACGCAGGAGCTGAATGATAAAGTTTCCTTTGTAATCACTGCCCAGGGTGCTCATTGATTAGAAAAGGTTAGTAATGGTGGGAGGAAAAAAATAAGTCGCTGCTTAACAGTAAAAAGGTCCAGATTGTGAATCACAGGGCTGCTGCTAACAAGCCACAGAGGTTAAAGTAGTTCTGCTCTTTATCCAGAAGGTGGACATTAAAAAAACAAAACAAAAAATTCCCTACCAGCAATATCAATGAAACTATTGAGGATGGCCAAAAATGGATACTTTTATATTATTCAGCAGCCTAGTTTACCTGTAGCAGAGAAGTTTTATTGAAATCTGATGAAAAATACTCATTTGGGGAGTGGTAAAAAAAAATACTAAATTTTGTCAGTTTTCACATTTTTCCCCTGTTGGTCAAATTAGCTTTGGAAGCATTTTTGCAGCCTAATAAATTTTATTAAACAGTCCCCCCCCTGCAAAAAATTTAGCTTGTTAAGACCACATAGCAGGCTGGCCAAAATAGCTATTGGGACTTGGTTTAACATATATAATCGCAAAAATGCCATATCTCCTGTTAGGGTCAATATTGACATTTTTTATTTTTCAAAATGACATTTTTTAAAGAATCCTCATTAAAAAGTAAGCTATTTATACTGTGCGTTTTCTTGCTTTGTAATATGATTTATATATATTTAAAGAATGTAATTACAAATAAATGTCAAATTGATTTATTTTTTGAGTAAGCTGCTTTCAAAAACCCCATCCCTTTTTATTCAAAGGTGGGTTTGTTCTAAGAGCAGTGGAGTGATCCCCTACTATTAGAAAGTTTTTGACAAGTTTTGAGAAAAATCTGCAATAAACTCCCAGTTTTTAGCGCAATTTGTTTATTTTGCGTTAATTTTATTGATATAATTTGGGAGTAAGCAAATAAAAACTGCATTGATTTGATTGACAACATAATATTTAAGCACACTTAGTGTTTGGTCTAGAATCTAGAGGGCCGCATTGAAAGTTATGGTGGGCCAGATTTGGTCCACGGGCCTTGAGTTTGACACATGTTCTAAATAAATCGGTATGTCTTGCATCCAGTGAAAACAACAACTATAATCCCTAATTATATATATTAGAAGCAGCATGCAGAAGCTTAAAAACAAGGTTGTATCGTTTTAAACCAAAGTAAAACTGCAGACACACAAAATAGCAAAACCAAGAAATGCTTGCAGTGTGCCTAAATTAGCTAAACAGCTGTTTCTGTACTTAACATTAAAACTACTGCTTTCTTGTAACCATGACGTGCAACTTTACTCATCCAGTTGTTTAGTTGCCACCTCTATAAAAAATCTAGACTTTTAACAGTCCATGCATCCTTATGCCAGTGGACGTCATTATGACTTATGGATTTAAAGAGATAATCAAAAGAAGGAGTAGGAAATCTGTTACCTGTCACTAAAGGTAACAGAAAATTGTGGAGACGATTAAATCAGGGTTAGGTTACTAAACAACATGACCTGGTTTGAAAATTTCATGGAAGACTGTTCAGTCCAACATGTAAAACTGAAGAGTACGGCACTACTGCACACCTACCAAGATGTGTCCATCCGCCTAACTTTTGGGACTAACCAGAGGCGGAGCCAAGAAGCATGGTAACTCTGGACAAGCAGCCGATATACACAGCCTTAGATGAGGAGAGTCTATTGAGTGAACAACTGTTGGCTATTCACTTCATAAATCAGGACTTAATGGAAGTTTGACAAATAGAAACTTTCTTTAGTTAAAGAAAAAAGCTCAATTTCCATTTTCCCACAAGAGGTTCAACTTCCAACAGGACAACACCAGCTGTACAGCCTCCTGCTCTGAATAAACGCCCCAGTCAAAGCCTGGACCTTACTTCAATTGATAATCTGTGGCACCCATCCAGTCTTGACTGAGCTGAAGCTAATTTGTAGAGAAGGACGGGTGCACATTTTTCAGATGTACAAAGCAGGTAGAGTCCAAAAGACTTGCAGCTCTAAGTGGAACAAAAGGGGGATTCTGCAAATTACTGACTACATTACTGACAGAAATCTTTTGAAACCATCTATCCTTTCGCTTCCATATCACAAGTAAAAGTCCACTGAGTTTGTTGAGCATTCATTAGTAAGGTACTGCATCATTTCATTGTCCGACTCAGGCCTTACTTGCATATTTCAGCAAAATATCTCCTCATAACTCACAAAGAAAATGAGAAAAGACTCCTAAAATATTAGAGCACAAGTGTTTCTGTCCTTCCTGTACCTTAAAACCTTTCTGCAAAGACCCGCAGGACATCTCGAGTCACTCAGGCATCCCAGCTACATGTGAATGTCATCAGCATCAGTTCACGCATGGCCAAGGCAACCTTGCACCCTCGCACCCCTGGCCGTGAAACCCCTCCTCAGGGGAGGGAAGGCGTTAGGGCCTAGCTGGCCGTTCTTCTTTCCAGATCAGCAAACTAGAACCGACCGGATCAAAAACGTAGCCGCAACAAAATACCCGCCTCCCTCGCCCCCTCCTCAGGTTTCAACCCAGCTGCCACGTTCCGCCTGCAAGTGCAAACATCGAAAATAAATGGTTGAAAGAACCCTTTTGGTTTATGATGTTTGGGCAACACGCTTCGTCCGAGCAGCTGCGCCGTAATACCTTTTTTTCTTAATCAACGCTGTATTTGGTGGAAAATTTGGTGGTAGATGAGAGCGCCATTCTGCAGAGGAGGATTGCAGAAGAGAAAATTAGCTTTGGCAGGATGCACTTCATGGGAGGCAGGAGAGAGGTTGGGTTCACAGTCCTGGTCGCCATTCGCTCCGACCCGATGAAAAGCGCCAAACAACATCTGAGGTAACAATGGATACCTGTGACGCCACTGGGTTTGAGAGCATCCCATCAATAAACAATTTCTTTTGTTCTCAACGCACATGCGTAATCTTTTGCTGTGTCGGGGGTGAGGCGGTTCTGTCACAAGGACATGCTTGGCTCCATGAAAGACCTGGACACGGAGCACAATCACGCATCTCTAGAAAGGGAAGAAAGTACAAAGAACTGTGTTTTATGTTTCATTTATGTCACGAGAAAAGGCTAACTCAGACAAAACTAGACGAATGAAAGCTCAAGAGGGAAGATGAACTTGTAAAACAGATATGAAGTCTGGATTCTATCCTACGTCGACAAAGGAGTGAATTTCTGCCAAAAAACGTAAAAAAATTTTTTTAGATTAATCTCAGAAATGTTCTAGAAAAACGGTAGAAAGTTCTGAGCTTGAAAAGTCAAAGATATGCTGGGAGAAATGCATATATTTTGATATTAGTCGCGGAAATTTTCCAGAAAAAACGTGAACATTTCTAAGTTTTAAAAGTCAAAAATTTGCTAGAAAACTCAGAAATTTGGAGATTAATCTCAGAGATTTTCTAGAAAGAAACGTGGAAATTTCTGAGTTTCAAAACTTGAGAATTTTTTTGCAGAAAATTTTTGACTTTCCAAAAGAATTTTTCTTTTTTTTCTATAAATTTTTTTGGTGGAAATTTACTTACCAAAGTAAGTCCTTTGTATTTTTTATCAGTGACAACAACTACATGTCTACATTCTTATTCCTGCACCAAACAGGTATATTCTTATTTCTGTTTAGTGCAGGTGACAAAATGCACGACAGCAGAAAACAAAGGTAGAGAAATCCGAGTCCAAGTTCTGCTACTGACAGAAAGATGGAGAACTATTATACAATCATGTCTGCATCCAGGAGAAACAAAAATGCAAAATTGAAAATAAAATATACCACCAAATATTTTCACATTTGTCTCACTACATAATTCGGACTGGGAAGAAATGCATATATCATTGAAATGAATTAAACAGACTAAACATATCATGACTTTTAATGGCCCTGTGCCACAGTGGATCATGAATACGATTAGCTGTCGGCTTTGATCATGAAAGTTCATTAGCGTCGGCTAATCCTCATCCTGCCACACCATTAAGAATATTAGAGAAAACACCATTTTTATGCATCAAAGCAAAATAAAAGAGTGCATTCTTTGAAACCACATCAAGGTAAACAAACTGTTTTTTTTTTGCTCATTCTTTGTGATCTCCTAGCCCATTTCGGGCTGAGGGTTTCAAGCCGTACACACAGTCTGCCACAGACTGCAGGCGGTGACATAGTTATTAGCTGATCAATCAGTAAATAAGGCCAGGTCTCCTGTCATGTCAGTCCCTTGAGGAATCCAGCAGCTGTAGTGAAACAATCATAATCAGTGTTGACAAAACCTCTGCATAATGTACCATAAGACTAGGCTACAATATTATATTATATATTTATTAAATGTACAAGGAAGCATTTTAAATTCAGTAGTGGGTGTGTGGGGGTGTGGGGGTGTGTGTGTGTGTGTGTGTGTGTGGATGCATTTTGGGGGAGGATTTGGAGGCTACCTTGTTACTTGGCTGGTGAATCGTTAAAGTTGCTCTGTAGCTTCCTAATACCAAGAAACTAAATTTTAGTATTGACACTGTTCCTCTGTAGCTCAGAATATGAAATACGTCAATCCTGAAATGGATTAAGAAGAAATGTTTTTAAAAAAATCTCTTTCCATCTCATTGTTTTAGGTTGAATATATCACTACTGCCCTAATGTATATATTGATTATTGCACATATGGCTGTTTTGAACAAAAATATTAGTCCAGATTTACAAGCGGTTCATTTTTAAAACTAGCAGCTGACTTTTTTTCTGGTGTAAATGTTAGCAGAACCTCAATGTAAAGCTTCCCACTTTAACTCGAGGTGGAAAACCAACAGCAGTGCTGCTTTGTATTCGATTAATCTCAATAGAAAACACAAGCTGAGCTGGATTTATACGGTTGTGCAACAGGGGAACTAGAGTCAGCCTTGTTTCTTGGCTTTCTTTATAGTCGGTGAAAGTATTGGAGAACGGTATTCTCTTGTGGCTGAACAAAAAAAAAACAAAAAGCTTTTTCAACGTGGACTGGACTATTTTAAGGAAAATCAAACACGGTGAATGATTCCTCTTGTGTTGTGAACTCCCGCTCTATAAATGTGTTCTACTTGAGTAAAAGAGCGTGGATTCAGGAGAAAGACTGCTCTCGTCATCATTCAGGGCAGGGGTGTCAAACTCATTTTCGTTCTGGGCCAAATCAAGATCGTGGAAGCTATTTTATTCATGCATTTATCCAAAATGTATGGATAAAACCTAGTCACAAGCGTTTAAAATAGCAACCAATTCTTCAAATTAAATAACATCTTCTCAGACCCGCCAGGTTTTTGTGATTCTTTTTGTGATTTTTTTCCAATAAAAATCAAAGTGTTTGTGGTACTAATTTGGAAATATTTTCGCTTATTTATGACTGTGAATGCCACTTTTTATTCCTCGCTGTATAGATCATGGACTATAATCTGATATCATTTAAAGCTGAAACAACTGCTTAGAACAAAACAAAAAGTTGACAATTTTTTAACGCAAAAAAAGTGCAGGAATTTGTTCATTTTGTGTGAATTTTCGAGACTGATTGATATAATTTAGCAGTAAACAGATAAAAATTTAATTGAGGTGATTGATAATATAAAATTTAACCACACTTTGTGTTTAGTCTAGACTCTAGAGGGCCACATAAAAAGCAATGGCGGGCCGGATTTCACCCACGGGCCTTGAGTTTGATATATGTGCTTTAGGGAGACATGATACAATAGCCCAAAAATGTGTCTTATATGCTGAGTGAGCAAGTCTTTGAGTTCTTTCCATACTGTATACTTAAAGCATACAGTCACAGCAACGTTTTATGCTGTTTTCCCCTCCCTCCAAATAAAACAAAGAAAAAACTAGCAGAAGCCCAAAGTAACAATTATTTGCTCATCGTTTTTTGTCAGTACTTTAGTCATTCTGGTGAGGAGCAGCTGACAGCCTGTCATCCTGCGGAAGCAGCAGTTTCTGACAGCAGGTAAACCCAGTCATCCCACTCATGCGTAAAAGAGAGGTTATTCTGAACCCAACCTGCTTGGTCACGTCAATAATATGACAGTTTTCCAGGAACTGGAGGATTCAGAAATATCCGTGCCGTGGAAATATCAAAGACGACTGACCCTGGCACAGAAGTACAACCGAATGCTGATTGTTGAAGTATGCAGACAGTCTGTGGGAAGTAGTCAGTGTACAGGTTGTGTAGCAATGTACGCGTCACACAGCCAATAATGCCTGAACTGCTGGTAGCAAAAGTGAATAAACCCCTAAGTGAAAACGTCACAATTGTGCCCAATTAGCAGTTTTCCCTTGCCTGTGTCGTGTGACTCGTTGGTGTTATAAGGCCTCAGGTGCAAATAGGGAGCAGGTGGGTAGAATTTGGTTGTTATCACTCTCACACTCCGTCATACTGTCACTGGAAGTTCAACACGGCACAGAACTCTGAGGATCTGACAGAAAGAGCCTAGCATGTAAGAAGACTGTCAACACGGTGGATAAGGCCACACAGCGCTTTACCGGGACAGCTTCCCTTGTCATGGCCAACCAGAGAAGTTTATTTGCTCATTATTTGGAAGCGTGGTGGCGCAGGGGTTAAGAACAACCCACATGAGAAGGCTTTAGTCCTTGACGCAGCCGTCGCAGGTTCGATTCCCGGCCTGGTGACCTTTGCTGCATGTCTTCCCTTCTCTCTCATTTCCTACTTTCTTGTCTGAGCACTTTCAAATAAAGGCCACTAGAGCCAAAAAAACCTTAAAATATTTAAAGCGTGTTCAACAGGGACTGAAAGGTTGTCCTCTCTTCCTCTATTGCCAAATTACAACTAGAAATAACTTAAAAATAGCTCAAAAACTCATCGTTCATAACTCCTCTTTCTGATTGTCGATTGGCCAGGATGAAATGAATCCTTACAAATCGAGCTCAATGGGACAAATCCCAGCTGTGTTTGAGGGCAATGGCCAGGCTAGGCCAGCAAATTCACACGTTCATGCCAGCTGTACACTGACTTCTTTACATTGTATTAAAATGTCCCATCTTCAGTGTTGTCCCATGTAAAGATCTGATCTGCCCCTCACATTTACAAAAGTGTGAGGGGCAGATACTGCACACAGCATCAATAACTTCTGGTAAAATTGCTCAGTTTTGCCTTAATGTGTTGGTCACATGGCCCATGCGGTTAGGTCATTCTGCATCCTGCTAAAAGAGATTGAGACATATGGAAATTGCAAGTGCCACATTAAGGTCTGCTTTAAATTTATTTCTAGGCTAGATTAGCACAGTTTGCAAATGCATCCCCTGCTCTGGCTCAGCAAGACCAATCAGTCTTTCTTTGCTCTGCCCTTTGGGATCTTCTTAGCACTCACTCCCTAAAAGCCAGTACTATTTTTTAACCACTTTAATGCAGCATGCCTATCTTTCTGACCTTTAAGCTGACTATGCTTCACAGGGAAAGGTACTTATTTCCTGTCTGAAATCCTCACCGTAGTCTGTGTTTACTTTTGCCCTCTTTCTCATTCCAGGCATTTGTACGGACATCAACATACACGCACATTAACATGTCAACTGTGTGAAAGATTTGATTTGTGTGTGTGTGTGCCTGCGGGGGTGTGTGTGCGGGAGAGGGTGTAAAATTTAAATCCAAAGAAAGTAGAGAGTGTTGAGCCAGGATTGGCAGAGTTGCAGTTTTGAGAAATGTTACCAAACACAGTAAGAGCTTTGCATTACACTTTATCTAACTTGCAACTTCACCAAATGCATTTTCGTAGGACTTTATCTGAACATTTCTGGGGTTTTTTATTTCAAATATATAAAAACAGAAATGCTTTTACTCTGTTTCTAAATAAACAGATTAATGTTTGTGTCACCTACAACTGTACTGTCAGCCAGCAAGTAACAAAACTGTGTTATACTTTAAAAATCAGGGCCTATTTTAATTTGACTGCCTTGCAAACCAGAATAACACGGTTGTGTGCGTCATTTTGTTGATGCTTTCAGAGAGCAGCTGAAATGCTAGTCAATAAACTTTAAATTGTTCGAAGCAATCTGTCTTACAATTAGGATAAAATCTTTTACTGTTGTCACTGGAACAATACAAAAATAAGTTATGATCCGGTTGAGTCAAAACAGAATATGTACATGCTAGCATTAGCTTAGAATTTCAGTATTTTAAACTGGTCCAAATGAAAACATCACCAAATACAGGAAGTTATATGAGTTAAATCTGCAGTACCTAACTTAAAAGTATGTTTTTTTAATATATTTGTTAAAACCGTTATTATGTTGTGACAATATAATATGAAACAGATCATCTGTGAAAAGATCAAATTCCTCCGTTGCCATCTGAAGAAATGCACCGCTGCCTGTCAAAAACAACCAATCAGAGTCAGGAGGAAGGCCTTAGCGCTGTCAATCATGCCTGTGTACACAATGCTAAATGTGCTATTGGCAGAGGAACAACTTACCGTGCCAGGGGAACTGTTTATCCGCCGTCATCGGAGGCAATGCTAACTGGCTTAGCATTCATAATAGCCTTTGTTGTGGCGATTGGTTGTTTCTGACGGAGCCGTGCGTTTACTCAGCAGAGAAGCTCAATTTTTTTCACAGACCATCTGTCATATTATACTGCAAAAACATAGTAAAAGTTTTGGCAAATATGCAAAAAAATTTAGATATTTTAAAAAAAAGTTACGTACTGTTCCTTTAGCCCTGTGTCTGGTCTGCGTAACAAGGCGGCCAAGAAAACCGGTTACTGTATTTTCCAGAACATCATTGCCGAGTGTGTAATGACGGATTTTTTAACACTGATCAACTGTCGTGTTATTTTTATAGTATTTCAAATCCATTAAGTTTTCAAGCACCTACATGGCTTCGATTGTTTTCATTTTTACGTAACGTTGAGTTGGACCTCGGGATTAGAAACTGTCTCATCTTAGAAAGCTATCACATAATACACCATATACTGCATGTACATTGGAAAAACAATTGCACACTATGTAGCTTTAACCGGTTGACGATCTGCCAGGTGTATGTCAGGGAACAGCCACACACACAGATAAAAAAAACCCTGTACACCCTGACTCAGTCGTTGTCATTCACTCTCCACCTTGCAGTCACTCATTTTTCCTGACTTGCATTGTTGTGCTGCTATGTGAAATGACTGCTGCAGAGAAAGTGGCAAAGCTGCAGATCTGGCCAGGCTGAAGGGAAAATGGACCTTCAACGGGCTTTGAATGGCTAACACTCCTGAATAAGCGTTATAATATGAGCTTGCAGGCAACAAGCGAATGTGCAAGGAATTGGGTTTGGCAGGACTGACATTCGGCTGCAGACGCTGACAGGAGGCTCGCCATAAGGACAGCATGCAGAGAAATCAAAACAAAAGGTATTCAGAGTAAAATCTGTCCGAATCTTGAATGCTTAAATGGAGCGCAGCTGGACTTCCCTTCCTGTTTCACTCCTCATCTAAAAAAAATAAAAATACGTTTTGATCATGAATTTGGAGTTTCATGTTTAAAGCGCCTGTATTAAAGAGGCAGCGTTATGTAAAATCAACTTTTTTGAGCTTTATGTCATGGTATAATGTTTCTTCATCATAAACATACCTGGAGTGTTGCTTCGATTCTTTCATGCATGTTTGAGAAATCCTTTAATCTCCTGTGGCAACCGTTCAGCTGTGCGATACACCTGGAGGGGCCGAAGGCACATCTCCTCCTCCTCCTCAGAGCTGCAGTTTCCAAGCAGAGCTTCCACCTCACAGATAACCCACTCAGCTCCTTCAGACTAGCCAGCAGGAGTTAGCAAACACCTGGCGGAGCAGCACATCACCTGAGCTAAGTATATTTTTATATAATAAAAATTATACATTTTTAAAGGGTTAATAGCCTTCATGATTTCCTGAAGGCGGAGTTTCAGAAAGAGCAGGAGTTTCTTAAAGAGACAGGCCCAATTTCAAGGTGCTGAATTAGGAAGTTAAATTACTTTTAAGTCATAATTTATATGCATACCATTCTTGTATAACAACTGATAGTTCCTTGATTGTGATATAAAAGTGGCACTATGTACCTGAAAATCCCATAATACTGCCCCTATAACAGCGCTATTCAAATTATATCCCATTACAGAAACAAAATGCATTTATCTATTGGGATTTTATGTGAGAGACCAACGCAACGTTGTGCATAACTGTGAAAAATTTGAAAGGATAAATGTTTATATTATTTTCTTTTTAAAATGATGACATTCTCCTTACCCTTCCTGTCAACCTACTGTTGAATAAGGGACAGTAGAGCCCGCAAAAAGCCCCCTGGTGGGAGAAAAAAAAAATGGTGACATTCCCATCTTAAAGGTGTCGTCCATTTGTGGATTTTTTTCTGTGAGCCACCGGCTTGTTTCCTGGTGATAATGGCGTTTTCAGGGTAATATGAACACTAAGTGATCTGGTTCTAATTTATTTCATCCTTTCCTTCAGTCCTCGTCGCTACGCAGTGATGCATGAATGATTCTGAATGTTGAGGAGACAGTAAGGGGTTTTATCTGTGCAGGTGTTCAAGCAGAACAGAACAAATTTAGATAGAGATTTTTTTTTCCTCTTTATAAACTTGAACTCAAACAGAACAAAAAAAAAACACGAATCTGAGGTTAGAATGAAAAAAAAGATCTGTTTGGAAGACACCTTTAATGCAAATTTGACTTTTTTAATTGACTTTTAATGCAAGATTTAATGCAACTGCATAAAGATGCTAAGTTAAGTAAGCTTTTAATGCAAACTTGCATTAAAAGTGTCATTATTTACCAAACGACACTTATGTCATGTTCATGACAGTGCAATGTCAGTCTTATGCACACCACTTCAAATAAAATGTTACCCAAAATATTCCCATTTCCAACAAGTTTCTTAAAACGCCCAGAAGAAAAAAAACATTACCAAACAGAGAGAGCTTGTTCGGAACAAATCCGATAAACTAGTCCTACTTTTGTTACTAAGTGGGAGCAAAAACAACAAATTGGATTCAATGGTTACATTTTCCTGAAAAAAACCCAAAACTAACTATTTACCATGCAGTTCTCTCTCTTCCATTTAACCTCAGCTCAGAGCTAGAACGACTGCAAAGAAAAATGATGCTCCCATGCCACTGGCACACTCTGCTTTGGGCAGACTATCGTTCCCATTAAACTAATAGGAGTTAGCTTCTTATCTCGCAATGTCTTGGCAAAGTCACTTCCACCCTTGAACAAAACACAATGTCTTTTAATACCGGGGCTTAATCTATCACCAAGTCCAAATGAGACTGAATAATCCTCTCCAATTTGCCTTCTTGTATTCTACATCATCCTTGATTTCCTCTACATTTCTTTGGGATTTTTTCTCTCTCTCTCTTTGAGGACAATGATGCCGTCCTTCAGCTTCACAAGCAAGCAGAATGAAAAGAGGGTTGTTTTTATTTGTCACGTAATACAGTTTAAAATGCTGGCACAAAAACAATGTTTTCACTTTAATCCCATCTATATCGACTTGCATTTAGCTCTATTGATCTTCATATCAACTTCCCGATCGACTATTTGCAAATTTTGTTTTCTTATTTATGAATTCAATGAATTCAGTCACTCAGATATTTTTGTGGTAAATAATAATCTCTAAATTATCCTGAGTGGTGAGGGGTACTGATGGGACTGGTGGCTGTTTGAAAGGAACCGAATCTTCAGGATGAGTTCACATAAAATGTTAAATCTTTTTTATAAGAACAAGCCAGAAAAAAATCGTTCTTAAAGAAAAAAATATGTACATATTTTGATAAGGTACAAAGTTTCAAAATATACATGTCAAATACCCATGTAGCCTTTTTAAATTGATTTTATTTCGTTACAAGTGTTGTGTGTACCTATGTCCAAAACAAAATAAAAGAAAAATTGGACTTGAGCTATTTCATTTACTCACCAATTAAATTAATATATTTCTTAATTAAATAGAATAATAGGAGCTACTTATTGTGCAGAGCATTGAAAACAAACAAAGCTGTAAAAAAACAAAAAACACAAAGAACGACTCTCACCAACTGAGACTCGAGTAAAGATGCGTTCAACAGAATTGGATCGTTCACATCACCAGCTAGCTTTTTAAAAAAAAGGAAGATAAGGGCTTTCAAAACCAACTGGATGAATGTAAGGCTTAAATTTACTTTTGGTGTAGAGAGGATGCAAGTTTTCGGACAATGTTACAATCTTTATTTTGTTCACTCTGCATTATTTGGAATCTTTCCTCTCGATTCCAGAGCCGAGTGTCTCTCGGAAAAACCAACGCTGTGGAAGCTACAGCTGTTTTTATGCTACGTCATGATCCAAATTTGGCTCGCAGATTACGCTCCATTAGCTTTCGGTCTCATTAACTGTGATGTCGTCGCTGTAAATGTATCCCATGAAGACGCTGTGATGAACAGCATCTGTCATGTCTTCCAGTTCCAGTGTTTAAATGTTCATTAGAATTATTATAAT
Source organism: Brachyrhaphis roseni (assembly GCA_903066815.1). Lineage (NCBI taxonomy): Eukaryota > Metazoa > Chordata > Actinopteri > Cyprinodontiformes > Poeciliidae > Brachyrhaphis > Brachyrhaphis roseni. Next base: position 28,425 of record CAEFZY010054437.1, on the reverse strand, counting down.
TTTTTTTTTGTTATCTTTGAGAATGTATTCTTGTATTTTTATGCCATTACCAATTATATTACTTGAAAATGTTCTCAAAATAACAATATCGTCGTTTATCGCGTTAAGTTCTGGAACAATTTATCGTCCAGCTAAAATGTGTTTCCATGAGAGACCGACATTACAACACATACCAAGATTGTTATTTTGTGTCGAAATGGAGGTAATTGGTGAGTAAATGGGCCAAATTCTCCTGAAGGACGTTGTTTTTCATTTGTGGGTATCAGAACGAGAAGGAATGGAATAAAACAAGTCTGTGGAATTATTGCCAAACAACAACAAAAAAAATCCCTTATTTTTTTGCCAAAAGATGGTTTAGGCAAAAACAAACAAACAAAAAAAAACTTTTGGCAAAGAAAAAAAAAAAAAAGACATTATTTTCTGAAGGTGGCGATATTTAGTCGCTTTTAAATCAATTCCAGAATCCTGATCTGAAGAATGAAAAGCGCCTCGTATGAAAATATTCAAAAAAAGTCACATTTCCATGTCTTTCCTGGAGAATATCTGAAACACACGTGCACTTAGTGATCATCCACAGCAGAGCCTCCTTTATTCTCTTGAAAGAGCCATTCGGGATTTCATTTTGCCAACAAGACAAATGTTTTTCCCCGTAGACAGGTTATTATGAGCAGCGCTTTGGCCTCACACTCCTGCAGACATTTCGCTCAAGGCCCCTATAACAATGGCCCCGTTTTTTCTTTATTTTTTTCGGGCGCCGGGCGCCATCCATCGCCAGCCCCTCTCGCCTGTCATCTCGCCGCGCAGACAATGGCTTCCTGACATCAGAGCCTTCTTGTAAAAGATGTTGCCGCTGCTCTGCCTCGGCGCAAACACGCACGCACACACGCAGAGGGAAAGACAAGCATGAACACACAAACACACACACAAATCTAATCTGAACCTGAATCAAATCCCATTCCTTTGTTTTTGTGGGACCGCAGTGGAGGGAAATGGTATTGGGAGTAGCGTACACTGGTAATCATTTCTTCACTGCAGTTTTTTTTTTGGGGGGGGTTACTCCCTTCCTTCACTTTCCTTCCTCCCTCTGTGGCATCACATCATCCAAAGGGGAGAAAGATTTCAATCACTTTATAGCCGCTACCTCGGCTTTGGCAAATTGTTGACAGCTAAATCCATGTTGATCCTTTGAGTGATTGCACACCGCAAAAAATAAAAAATAAAAAGAGAAGCCTAATCTAATTTTCTCCTCAGCTCCTGAGTGCCTGTGAATGAGCAGACGTTGAAGGTTTTCAATGCACTTCTGGATATATGGAGACGGCATTTTAAAAGCAGTGAATGTATGTATGAGTTACGGACAACTTTAACCAGACAAGGCAAATAGGACGAGACTGTTAAAGCTGTAAGTAAAGAACGCCTATGTATTTCAGTATTACTATATATATATATACATATATAGTTGTAACCAGACATTGACAAAAGAGACACATATTTCTCACTCTCTTAGATTAAATTAAAATCTTATGTTGTTTTAGGTCAATTAGAATGACTGACATTATTTTTATTTGCTAAATACCATACCATACCAATTTTATTTATAAAGCACTTCATACACCATGAGGACCCCAATGCTGAGAGTAGGAATATATCTGAAATGTATTAAATAAATAAATACTAATTATAAAAATTATTATTAAATTATTTTTTTTTAAATACAAAAAATTATATATCTTTTTTATATAAAATGTTTATATATGTAAAACATTTATATAATTTTCTTATATAAAAAATATACATTTTTTCACTTATTTGTTAAAACTGTCTCCATGTCTTGACAGATAAAATGTGGAAAGATCGATTTCCCTCCTGAGCTGCTACTGCTATCTGAAGAAACGCACGGCTCCCGGTCAAAAACAACCAATCAGAACCAGGAAGAGGGGCTTAGCGCTGTCAATCAACCTCATATACTTAATGCTCAGTGGAGTGATGGTGGAGAAACAACTCACCATTACAGGAAAACTGTTTATCCGCTGTTATCAGTGGTTATGCTAACTAGCCTGAGCATTCACAACAGGCTATGCTAGCTGCAGCGTAGCAGAGCGGTGTGTTTGACACGAGGCTTTAAAGTACATTCACAGATCCATTTGGAAATGGTATGTCTGAATTAAAATGCTGAAATGATTTTCAACATGCTGAGCTCTCTTCCTCCAAAAATCCAAAGCTTTGTTCAATGTTTGATTCTCTGAAAAAGACAAAAAGTCGAAGTTTTTCTCACGAGAAAATCAGTTTGCAATGAGACTGGGAGGTAAAAACAAACTGCTTTGTGTTAGTGAGCACAGAGCCTCAGAACAAGACTTGTTATTCATCTTCCTAGACAAGGTTGAAAAGCTAACTCCAAGGCTCAGAACTGGCATTAACTCTTACTGCTTTCCCAGGATCTAAGAGAGAAAGTAACAACCATGTGCTGCTACAGCACTTGATTGATTATAATCAACTGTACCTGACTTACTGAACACCAGCAATGCCTAATTTCACTCATGATCAATCACACAGACCCTGAAAATATGTCAAAAGCTATCTACTGAAATATTCTATCTGCTTTTAACAGAAATTATCTTTTAAAAAAATTCCAAATATTCTCTTTAAGGGAAATAAAATATAGCTGCTACGTAACTTGCGTCCCACAAGTTGCCTAAGCAAAAACTAAAAACTCAGGTATTGTAGTGATGTGGGAAGGTAAACCATAAACATCCACCTGGTTTAGGGAATTCATTAGAACAGGGTTGCTCACATAAGAGTTGAACTGGTTAAGAAAGATTAGCGGATATAATTACAGTCAGACATGGTCAATTTAAGTCCAAACAGATGCTTAGAACAGATAAATGTGTGGATGTGTCAAAACTTTCTCCAGCGGAACAGAAACAAAACTGAAGTTATCTTTGGACCTTAAAAGGAACAACGTAGAGTCAACATACAGCTTCAGATATTACAGCTGGAAACTAGAGATCGGGTCCAAAATCTGGGTGTAGTGATGGACTCTGACCTGAACATTCAGAGCCATATGAAGGCGGTTACAAAGTCGGCCTTCTATCACCTGAAGAACGTTTTCAGGATTAGAGGACTAATCCTTTAGCAAGATCTAGAGAAACTCGTGCATTTATCTTTAGTCACATTGATTACTGCAACATTGTCTTCATAGGACCTTCTGAACTGCCATTCTGACTAAAACCAGGAAGATGGAGCACATAACTCCAGTTCTACAGACCTTACACTGGCACCCTGTCGGTCAGAGAACAGTCTTTGAAATAAAGAACTGCTGTTGTTGTATCAACCTTTCAGACAACCTCAGCTCTTCTGGTTCTTTGTTCTGCTTTGCATCACCAGAACCAGAACCAAATGAGGAGAAGCAGCATTCAGCTTCTACACACCACAAGTCTGGAACAAACGTCCAGAAAACTGCAGCTGAAACACTGACTTCCTTTAAATCAAGACTAAACTGCCGGCTGTTCAGCGTTGCATTTGATTAGCAACAACTTGAACATTGATCAACATATGTGATGTGTATTTGCTTGATGATTTTGATGATGACATTTGACAAAATGAAATGCTTCTTGCTCATTTCATAATTCATGACCGTGTGGTGGTTTCATGACATAAAGCACTTTGAACTGCCTTATTGACTTGACTTGACAAACTACCCAGATCTGAGTCTGATACTCATGGTAAAAAGAAAGTGCACCCCGTCATTCCCACAATTTCAAACATTTACATGAGCAGGTCTTTAGTGGGTCCATTTTAAATCTCACCCTGAGAACACAAAGCAGATTCCACCATGTCTGCTTTTGTTAAACAAGTGAGAGTTGAAAAGTTTGTGACACATTAAATGCACCACCAGTACTTTTATATTATACCTTCATTTTGTCATAACCACACACGTGTTCAGACACATTAACCATTTCACAATGCAACAGAACTTTATATATGTTCTAAACGTCTGAGCTCCATCCAGTGTTACAGTGAGATAAAATCACTTCAGATTGCTGATATCAAACAAAGGGAAGTTCTTAGAGGAACCCGGCGCCTCGGGCCTTTTTTTTTTTTTTGCTTTCTCCAGCTCCTGCCTTAATGCTGTTCATGCATTTAATGGTGTCACCAAAATACATGAGTCATGAAAAACGATATTAGCTGACGCACATAAGCTGCGAAGCTTAAGAAACACACATAAAAAGTTTTATTTCCCACAGAAAGGCCGAGCTGCCAAAACGACATCTTCGGTAAATATTTGATCACCCACAATAGCGTTTCCTTCAACCAACCCCTGTTGGATGTGCCATTTAAATAGCATCAAAGCAACAACGGCCCCATCGAAACAGTCGTCTAACTGCGCGCCACTTTGCATTGGTTTTAAATAAATGAGAGAATTTATCTTCAATTCTAACACAGCCGCTAAAAAAAAAAAGAGAAAATAGCCGCCTGCTTAGCTAGATTCTGCTGATACTCCTGTGTGACTCCCCTGCAGTGTGTTACACACATTTCCTAAACCCGTTCATTCACTGTTTACCAGCTGAACGTATCTCACTGTCCAGTATGCTCTGAAAAGACTGGATGTGCTGAAGTGTAACTATCGTAGTTTCTTTCCATATTGCTGGATAACTGGAGCAGAAGGCGTCGTACCTAATCAGGGCTTCATAACCCAACGGCCGTTGACAAACTGCCTTCAACAGGCTAAAATAGTTTTTCATTTGCTGTACATTAGAGCTCCACTGAGGCAAATCGGTTCCATTTTCGAGCGTCATCTGTTTTCTTAGCCCACTGTTTTTGTGCTAAATAAATGACGGACAGCCTTGCTCTTCAATCCTTTACAAGGACGTTAAAGTCCAAATGCCTGAATTTGCTCAGAGCAAATTTCTTGCATTTGTTCAAGGTGACTCAAGAACAAGTGAACACTGCGAGCCAGAACCATTTACCCCAGTGCACTAATTACACATCTACGCCAGAGAAAATAAAATCCCACCTTAAAGCTGTAGTATGTTTTATTTAACAAGAAATACTTTACCATATTTGTTAAAAGTGTCAGATAATCTGTGAAAAGATCCATCTCCTCCACCTCCTACCTGAGCTACTATTGCTGTCTGAAGAAATAAATCCCTCAAAACAACCAATCAGAGCCAGGAGGAGGGTCTTAACGCTGTCAATCAATCTCCATGTGTGCTGCTCAGTATGCTAATGTTGGAGAAATTACAGGAAATCTGGTGACCATGCCATAACTGGCCTTTTTGGATTATAAATTTGGTTATAAGGAGTCAATCCAGATGGTGAATAATAGGGAGATTGGAGCGTTTTTAAATCCTTCAGCAGGGTGCCAGTTTATTACGTCTCCAAACTACTTCCTCTCAGACAACAGTTCTCCAGTCTTCTTTATGCGTTAATAATTGTCCGGTTTTCCAAATCATCACATACATCCCACTTTACAATCTCATGACACTTTGGTTCACATTTTCTTTATTCTTGCTCTTTCAAATAATTCCTATTTTCAGTCAAAGAAACGAATGCAGTCATCAAGTCGCACAAGCCTGAACACAGTGAGACAAGGAAGTGTGGTGAAAACAACGACATGAGCTCTCATTTCTTTAATTAGGTACGAGTTGCGTTGCCTCGGCTGCGTTTTGGTCACCATTTGCTGGGAGTCGGGGGTAGTTTTTAAAAAATTTCATCTGACCTTGTTGGACTTGCACCAGCTGCTATCTGAGTTCAGCACGGCGCCACATGGCACGCGGCTTATTAATTACAAAGTTTTAAAATGGGAAAACAAAAATCCACAGCTCTGTCTTGTTTGATTTACAACAATGCCCGTTCCAGCAACGGGCAACCTACTGCGATCCAAAGCCTGTTGGAGACGCACACAAACAAAGCTGCTTCTGTCAACATTTGCTGGAAACGTTTCAGATGCCAGCCGGATTGAATTTTTACCGCTCGGAGAAAAAGAAAATAAAAAGGGAGAGCCTGTTTCACTGACTGCCCTCGGGGAAATATTTGTTTACTCTGTTATTGTTTTTGAATAACTTGAGATCTTCAGAGACTCACGGGATGGAGTCTGGAATTCGACCATTTATAGACAAATCTGCTGGCAGCCCTGGTTATAGATGTGTAAAATGCATTAAAACAAATAAATTAGTGGAATTGTTTTATACTGAAACATGTAGAAAATCCCCCACAATCTTTATTCTGAATGCATTAGTACAATGAGGAACAAATTCCTTTATTAGTGATAAAGTTATAATAGGAGCATATTTAGATGCTAAACAGGAAACCCAGTTCATGACATCGTTATCATTTTCCATTTCACTTTGTGATACTTAAAGGGGCGGTGTTACATAAAATCAACCTTTTTGAGCTTTACATCACGTTATAATGTTGCTCCCTCCTCAAACCCACACAGGAAGTGTTGCCTTGATTCTTTTATGCATGTTTGAGGAATACTTTAATCTCCCATGGCAACCATTAAGCGGTGCAAAACGGACCTAGCTCCGCCTTTGAGGACAAAGCTCCTCCTTGAAGCTGCAGTATCCAAGCATCTGAGATTCCGCCTCACAGAGCAGCCTTCCCTCTTCACTCTCCCACGCAGCTCCTTCAGACTAGCCAGCAGCAATTAGCAAACACCTGGTGGAACTGCTCATCTGCTAAGCTCATTATAGGAGCAACTTCTTAGTGAAACGGTGAAAACATTGTTAAAGGATTAATAGAGAAACCATGTTGTGATGACTTCCTGAAGGCGGAGTTTCAGGAAGAGCAGGAGGTTTTAAAGAGACAGAAGCCCAATTTGAAGGCATTAAATTACAAAGTCAAATTTCTTTTAAGTCATATTTGATATATTTTTTTGACTGAAAGTCACATAGTTACTTGATTGTGCTAGAAAATTGTCAGGTTCTGTGTTTTTCTGTGTATTTATTTCGAGTTCTGTGTCTCTGTGCTCTCTGTGTTGTCCTGTCTCCCCTTGATTGTTCCCAGGTGTGTCTTGTTCCCTTGATTGCCTTCTTGTGTATTTAGTCCCGCCTGTGTCCTTTGTTCTTCGTCGGGTCCTCGTCTGATGTCAACCAATCTGTGTACATGTCCATTCGTTTGCCTTGCGCTAACTGTGCTGAGCCTTGTTTCCGCTCTGCAGTGCTGCCTCGGTTTTTGGACTGTTTACTTGTTTATTATTCATTAAATCATCATTATTGCTATATTCTACCTGGGTCTCCAGCGTCTGCCTCACCACCACATCTCCACTTCATGACAAAAATGACACTAAGTGGCTGGAAAACACATAATGCTTCCCCTTTAGGGCACCTTACTTCATATTCAGTCATATAAACACAAGTTTGATCCTAGTTAGACTAAAATGGAGGCACATTTAGCTGATAATACAAACTTAACTAGTCAAAGCATCGTCATCATTTTCTGTTTTACGTTGTGGTATTTAATACATGTGAACATTTAACCCAGAAAAAAATATATGCCTATTTCTGCAGGAAAATTGGTCCTTTAGATTACCAGATTAATCATAAAATTGGTTACCGGATTAAATAGATAAAAATAAATAAATAAAATTTCCTTGCGGCTGCCCCAGTTCGCCCAGAGAATACCACAAAACCCTTGAGTAAATGTGCCGAGCTCATCTTCCACGATCTGCTCTCATTAACCGGCTGGTTTGCCTAATATTAATCAAAAGCAACGAACAGCAGTGGGAACATCAGGTGTCACCACCACCGCCTCTTTGTTCCAGCCGTCTTTCAGAACGCATAATGTACAGCCATAATACAAAAGCAATTTCACAGAAGCATGGAGATCAGCAAAGCGAAGAAAAAAAAACAACAACAAAAAAAAGCAAACAGCCGACAGCAAATAAATCCGTTTAACCTCCCCGACCTGTCTACTCTGTCGAGGCAAGTTACCAAACGCATAAACGTTTGGGGCGCGCACACAAAGCCCGGCGTGCGGAGAGGCTGAATGCGATACGCACCACATTCAGGCTGCGGCATTGTGACTGTCGAACCGGCATTATTTCCGTCCTGCATTTATTATGCGGGGAAATTCTCTCTTTCTCCCGAGCGCCGCTGTTTGTTCCGGGGTTACGGCCCCGTTTCGGGGGTAACGCGCCGCTCCTTTTTGTGCCGCTCGCTCTGCCTTTGCAGCTTTCGTGTGCGAGAGTGAAAAGAGATTTGTTATTAGCTTCTTTTTTTCTTTTTTTTCCCTTCGGTGAGAAAAAGCCAATACTGAAAGTGACCACCAAGGCCTTTAAGAAACAGCGGGGTCAGACGACAGAGAGAGCCCGCCTTTTCTTCCATCCGCTAATTAAGTAGAAATGAACTCAGCCACCAGTGGGCTTTGATTAGCCAGAAGCAACACAGGAAGCTTCAGAGTGAAGCCCCAAAGCCCCTCCTCCAGTCCAGCTGTTTGGAGGGCCACACTGGGTTCAGTATAGGCGAAGAGGACAATTATACCTGGTGGTGCTCACTAGTGGGGATAAGAGGATCACTAACCACTTAATTATGTGCTGGGAAAACAGACTTCTAGTGAGCAAACCCTATCTCGCGTTACTCATTAGAGTAGCCTGTAATTAAATGCATCAGCATTAAGAGAAATACAGTAAGTGCGCACTCCGCTGGGCTTTTTTTTTTTTTTTTTGCACCTGGTTTCGTCTCAGATTTATTTCATTTGCAGCCAACAGTCATAGAAAACTTTAAATCAAACCGAGTTTTTGTAGACGGTGAACATGGATCTCCATCTGGAACAAACTTCCAGAAAACTGCAGAACAGCTGAAACAGAGTTCCTTTAAATCAAGGCTAAAAGCCCAGCTGATAAAGAGTTGGTTTTGGACCATAAGAACTGGAGCACTGACCAACATGTTTGATGTGCATTGATGATTTTTGATGACGGCGATCGACAAAATGTAACGTTTGTTGGCGGTTTTCTCAATTGGTGACTGTATGAGGGTTTTTGTGACTTTTTATTTTTGTGTTTTGATGATACAAAACACTTTGAACTGGCCTGTTGCCCTTAAGTTATTTTGCTTAAAATTTTGCACCTAAAAATTTTAACCAAGATAAATATAAACTAATTAAAGCTAACTGAATTACCTTGAATTAGTTAAAATAATTCAAATAATTAAAAATAGATTCTTAATTTTAAAGTATGAAAAAAAACGTATGAAAAACTAAAATGACTACTACAACTAATAAACACTTGGCTTTAACCGTATTCAACTAATAATAGCCAATAAAAACTAGAAAAACACACTCTAAAAACTAATTCAAATGAACTGAATTAGAACAAACAAAAAGACACAATAAAGTAAAACTAAAGTGTAATAAAAACCCCCAAAGCTGTTATAACCTTGGGACAGACTAAGTAAACAACACGGTAATACAGTGAAGGGGAACACAAACAGAAAGCAAAAACATCATTATAACATGCAAACATGAGCAAACCATAATTGGCAGTGATGTAAAATAAATAAATAAATCTAATATGGTGGTAGTTAGATTTTTCTCCGGTCTGAATTGCTCTGAAGAAGCTGTCAAACATGAAAGGCTTTCACCGCGGGAGCACCTTCCTCATTTTAACTGTTTCTTGCCTCAGAAGAGCCATTATTAAAGTAGCAGGTGTCTTCTCCTGGACGGGAGCTTCCCCGTGGCGCCGCATTTCCATTTGAAAATTATGACTGACAATCATAAAGGAGATGATGAGAGAAGATTAATTAAAGAGGAGAAAGGGAAAAAAAAAAAAAAAAAAGGAGCCATGTCACCGTAAAACTATTTCTGCTTCAACAACAGGGAATACATCTGAATTGTTCCTCCGTCTTATTATGTATATATATAAGTACATAAACTGGCGAGCGTTTCATACTGTGCTGTATGTGAAAATAGGAAACAGAAATAAATGCGTGACTCAGTTGGATAAGAAAAGCAGGGTCTCGGTGCCAGAAAAAAAAGGAAAGAGAAAGAAAGGAAAAAAACAAATCTCCTGCTTTAATGCTGACCCACTTCTCTAAAGACAAGCGGTGTGGCTCACACGCCAGGCAGAGGAACATGTTGAGCTGTTATATATTCTGATGTGCATTCAAATTGCCAATGCGTGACTACAGTGTGCGCACCGTGCAACGCAAACTTTTTAATAGGCTGTCATTCAAACACGTGCCGGTTCCTTCTGTGGTGCACTTCATTCGCTTAAACGTAGGAAAATTTCCCCTTTTCGTCTTACTAACAAAAACAAGTTTGGAATTGGCTGTGTTTCAGGTCTCAAATTTGAAAAAATAAAAGAGAAATCATGTTGGAGATTAGACCTTAAAGTTGCAGTTAAGTAACTTATATAAAAATATATTTTTTGCATACTTTTTGAAACTGTCAGTATGGTGTGAGATAGATAATCTGTGAAAAAAATTGAACTCTTTAGGCTTCTTTTAGTGCTATTTAGATACAACCAATCAGAGCGAGGAGGAGGAGGGTCTTAGCGCTGACAATCATCCTCTGGTTGACTGCCAGTGCTAGCAGAGAGCAAGCTGCAGCCAGCAGAGCCAGGAGTGAAGGCTAAAGCTAGTTAGCATGGCCACTGATGACAGTGGATTAATGGTTTTTCTGTAATAGTAAGTTGTTTCTCTGCCATTAGCGAATTTAGCAGCAGTACATGAGATTGATTGACAACGCTAAGACCCTCCTCCCAGCTCTGATTGGTTGCTTTGCATTTCTTCAGAAGACAGTAATAGTTCCAGGAGGACATGGAGGAGATAGATTTTTTATTTTTTTTCCACAAATTATCGTAACATACTGTCACAACCTGGTGGCAGTTTTAATGAATGCGTATAAAAAAAATAAATAAAAACATAAAAAAAAAGTTTCATAACCAAAGTAAATCCAGATGTAAAGCTGATCAGCTGTTTCCATTTTTGTTTTCCGGATTGGGGCCAACTGTTCCATCGGAAAAGGCGCTTGTCGCAATGCTGATGAGAATCTGAACACGCAAGTCGGGACGGGTCGCTGTGAGTGTCCTACTGATACCAGAGGCAATAAACACTTTCTGCTCCCAGCTGGAGTCGAGCCACAACCACAGCTGCAAGATTAAAAGGCCTCCTGAACGATTGATTGGGAAAAGGTGGCCTCGGCGTACTGTGTGCAATTACACACACTGTGTACCTCTGCTTTGTCATGAGGTGTAAAACGTTTTTGTCAACTTACATTGTGTTGTTGTTTTTTTATTGTTATTTCTGTGTGAATGTATTAAGGGGACGGGAGGCACTGTGTAAACAACTTTTTTTTTTTTAGCGTCTTGCTATAATGGTAGTCCCTCATCAAAAACACACCTGGAGTGTTGCTTTTGACTCCTTCATGCATGCTTGAGAAATCCTTTAATCTCCCGTGGCAACCGTTCATGGGTGGCTAAACGTTTGCTTATGCAAAGTCTCCACCTCACAGAGCAGCCCTTTCCTCCTCAGCTTTCCCACTCAGCTCCTTCAGACTAGTGGCTGCAACAAATAGCAAACAGGAGAGTCAGAAAGAATAGGAGCTTCTTAACGAGACAAAAGACAGCAGATTGCAAAGAAAAATTTCTTTTGAATTATGTTTGATATGTGCAGCATTTTTTGTTTGTTTTGCTTTACAACTGATGGTAGCATTGTTACTTTGCTGTGCTATGAAATAGCACTTTGTGTCTGTTGTATACATAATACTGCCCCTTTAAATCCTCAGAAACAGGAGGGAGGCTGAAGACCAATGTTTAAGTGAAATCTGCTTACCAGACCAACAGATGTTGTTGTGTCTTTAAAGAAACAGAGCTGGATTAAGAATGACATTTTTTTGTCAATATTTTACCTCTTTAATTTATAAATAAATAAATGCTTGTACTACACACAGTGGACTCCTGGTGTTTGTGGTGGTTAATAGCAAAAATATGTGAATACTAGTTGAGACATCCTCTAAAAATACTTAAAACTTCCTTTCAGTAGCTCAAGAACCTTAATATTTACTAATAAATGTTAAGGAAACTGTTTTACTGCTACCACAGAAGCGAAAATCTGCAGTTTTTCTTGTCTCTGCTCTTAGGGGAACAGCCAATCGGTGTGAAATAAATTAGCTTCTGGATTGGCTGCTTTGCAAACATTAGCTAGTAGCATGTCAAGTAGCGTTGAGCCTTGGAAGTTCAGCTTATTTTCGTTCGATTATTTTAGATATGTTTTGCAAAAAATCCACAAGCAGGTATATTTAAATAACCTGAAGTTATGTTCCACAAAAAAAAATGCAAATACTGACCTGTTATTGGCTAAGAGCCACAACTTTATTAGCAGGTAAAAGTGGTGGCTTGTAACATATAGAGTGCAACATATAAATATGCACGGCACTTAATATGTTTTTGTGAAACAATTATGAAAAAGAATACTCTCCCATTTTCTCTCTCATATATTCATGCATCACTTTTAGTGGCTCTGTCACATTAATACCCCTAACAGCAGACGCTGATGAGTCGTGGGCACGACGCGATAAAGTGTGAGTGTGTGTGCTGGGAGCTTTGAAAACATTTCACCACGCGCCGCGTGAGTCTCCTCGGTTATCAACGCGGACGCTTGTTCGAAACTCTGCATGGTTTTGCTGCTCCTGGTGGAGAACGCTGGTCATTATTAAAATCAGAATTGGACATTCCCACGGGTCCCGTTTATGATTTCCAACGACACGCTAAATTTCCCCGGCTAGGAAATTTGCTTTCTGTCCTGCTGGGAAATCTCAAGCCATGAAACATTTATTCTCGAGAAGGAAAATAAAGCATGTCTGCCAGATGTGCGCCTCCGTTTTCGCGCGTTCACAGAGAAACCGCCGGAAACGACAGCTTCGCGTTCACAAGACTATCCTGCACTCCGACTCGTCGTTCGACGCTCCAGCGTCTGCTGCAACCGCATGGCGTTTCTATCAGGGCCTTTCAGTGAACGGCAGTAAACTTTTTTATGCTGAAGTAGTTTGTTTGTGAGGTACATAAAAAATAGGTGGGTGGAATTATTCATAACGACAACGGAGAGTGTGATCTTGATGGGCAGACATAAAGAGTCGTTGAACTGATTGAAGGGAACTCTCCGCTGCGCACGGTCAGCCAAATTGGAATTGAAACTGGAAGCTTTAAGAAGCCTGAACGTGTAATTCATCCCGACTCTCTCTCATTGTGTTTGATGTTTACTCCTCGGCCTGTAAAATCTGTGCCGGTCTTAAAAGTGACCTCGCAATTAGTGTGGACTTACCAGACGGAGAGAGTCTTTTCTTTTTCTTTTTGCGTCGCGGGAAGGTCTACATGCGACCTTGCAGCTGCCGTTTTCTCCCCCCCAGCCCCCTGGGGTCCTACTCAGTGCTTCCCTCCGTTTAAAGGTTATTGACACAACGCTGTGATGCGAGAGAGCTTTGAGACAAACAGACTGCATAATTGGCTTTGTGAGGAACTCTTTTTGAAGTCCCAAAGGGTTCTAATGTAATTCCCATGATAGTACCATTATCTATCATTGCTTTCACCTTCTTACTGTGATGTGCCCAAAGCGGCGAGTAATCGTAGGCAGAGGGGAAAGAGATTAGGACCATTTGGTCTATGATTCCTTTGATGGGTGCTCTTTTTGCGAAAATGATTCAGTGCCCTTGTTGTGGTCAAAGATTCCCCAAGCAGATTATAAACACACCTTTAGCTCAGACTTGGGTAGAGGGTGTGTGTGGAGCTGAATTGTGTGAGGGACCGGGGTTATGGGGGGGTACATTGCTTGCCACCGCACTTCTGCACCCGGCGACCCGGATTTCTAGTATCGAGAAACCATCCTTCAAGTTGTAGGAAAACAACACCAAACAAATTGGTTCTCAGTAGAGGGTAAATGACTCTGTTGCAATCAATGTTATTTTCCTCACATGCGACACATTAGTTACTCCCACGAACAGCTGCTTCGTGCCTTTTTAGCAAGGCTGCATTTCAAGACGGCTTTGTTGTAAAGAAGCAGGCGCGCGCGAACACACACACACGCACGCACACCAACACCCGTACACTCTGAAGGCTCGTTTCAACGTTGGCAGAGCCGTGGAAGAAGTCCTCAAGCTCATATGACTCCTTGCAAAAGTAAACATAACCCTGGGACTTTCCCCCGCATTTTTAGAGAAAACATGTAAACAGATACAAGAAAAAGTTTGAAAAGTGTAGCGTCGGTCTGTATTTAGCTTGCTCAGCTCTGACTCCACTCAGTGAAAGGCAGTGCAACTCAACTTTTTCTCCACCAGGTTTATGCAACTTGAGAATGTTTGGCCATTTTTCTGTAAAGCAGCCTGAATGAAGAGTGTCTATGAACATCCATTCCCAATACAGACCAGCATCGGTATTGGTCCGATACTTAAAATTGAGTCTATATTAGCAACTGATATTTATTTTACTCTTGTTGATATTTGTTTCGGGTGGGAGAGAGGAGGTCGGTTATTTGTTGTCATGTTTGGTCATCTGACAGGAACAGTGATGCAGCAAAGGATTGTGGGGAGTTTAACTGAAGCACAGAAGCAGTGGTGATGTGGTTGTTGTCAAGGTGTCGAAAGCTAAGCTAGGTGAGTGGCATTAACTAACTCACTCATTGCTTGGTTACCTAGCAACAACCTGTTGAGTAACTTGCGCAGCAGCAGTTTAAGGTTTTGGCCACCATGCCTCATAACTGTTTAAAAAAATAGAAATAAATAATGACATGGAGTGAAAACTGTGGATGAAACAACAACAAAAAAACAAATCAATAATTATCAATATCAACTGATACGAAATGCTTGCATCTTTATAATATCAGTAAATATCGGGTTATGGGCCACAACAGCATCATTAATATTGGATATTGACACTGGCTCAGATTTTCTTATCAGTGCATTATATTATTAGCTACACATGCTAAAGCTATCCGTTTTGATTGCCTGTCATGTTTCTTTAGGTCCACATCCGTTCTATTCCTGGTGTTTAAAGCTTGGAGTGTCTCATGGAGAGGAAACCTCTCTGTTGACCCATAACATACTGGATGTGTATTTATGATTTTAACAACGGCACTTAACAGAAATCCAATGTCTGTTACAGGTTTTAACAATTGTTGACGTAAAACACTTTGAATTGCCTTGTTGCTGAAAGGTGCTACACAAATAAACTTGATTGATCGGTTGATTGATTGATACAACCTTATCCTTGACCTGTCAGCTGCATTTTTTGGGTCAGCGTGATAATATTTAATAATGTTCTCTGTTAAACCTCTGACATCCTCATAAACCAGATGGATTTCTCGTGACATTAATCTGCATGCGGGTTGCTACTCAGATGACTTCTAAAGGTGGTTGGTTTTACTTCCAGGTATCAGAATGAAGGCAGTTGAAGACAAACGCGTGACATGTGTTTAAATCTTTAAGCGCTACAATCGTGCGCCACCTCATGCTGGTTTATCACTTACAATCTACCAAAACTTCATCAGCCTGTGGCTGTAAATCTTTTGCAAGGCACTAGAGAACCAATAAAAGTTAGCCGTGGAAAGTGCTTTATCTGTAAGAATAGGAGCTGTGGCAGATTATATTCACATTCCCAGCTTGCAGGACCCTCTCTGTGGCTGTAAGGGAATATTATTTCATCTGTGTCTCGTGTCATCTCAAGCAAGGGCTTTCTCTTCATCAAACTCCCTGGAACTGTAGCGCTAGGACACCTTTTCTAATTAAACCAATGTGCTGCTCACTGTACATTGCCACGCTTTGTTGCTGGCAGAATAATTGGCAGTATCAATTAGGGTCTAGTCATTGTCTAGCTGTCACACTGGCACACTTCGCCGCTCTCCCGGGCCGTGAGAAACAAAAAGACGTGTGGCTTTACCAGAGTAAAAGCTTCAGGTAGTAATTTTTGAACAAATTAAGCTCCTCGTTAACAGACACTTGAGTTGTTCAAACATCAGCAACTTTGACTTTGTTGCGCCAGTTCTGGAGGCTTCCGCTTGATGTGTAATGAAAGTTGGCAGAAACAGGAAGTGGTTCTTGTTTTTGTTTTAATTCTGGCGAGCTATCCTCTCAATTGCAATTTTTAGAAGCAAAATGTAAGCAATAAATGTTAAAGATTTTATTTTATGTTTTTCCTTCTTCAAAATATCCGCTGCCTGGGATGAAAAAGCCATTTCTTGATTTCTTTGTTTCTCTCCTACATGTGTACTGCTGACCTTGAGGAGGAATACTGCTGTGATCATTGTCTCTTTTATTTCCGCCCGTCTAGCATTCTGTGAGAAAATGGGTTGCTGCTCTGAAAGGCAATAAGCAAAGCTTGCTGGGCTGAATATTAGCTGTTATTTGTTTGACCCTCTCGGTGGGTGAGTGAGTGAGAGAGTGCTTGTTATTTTACACTGAGCTTCACATGTAAAGGAAAAAAAAATCTCTTCGGTTTTGAGCGTTACACGAGTACAAAAAGTAATCGTCTTGAAAATGAACTTTTATTTTACACGCACGAGACTGTCTGCAATTTTTATTCAGTCACCTGAATATCCAGCACAAATTCAAAGAAATTTTGTAATGAAATTCCTAAATTTAACTATCAGAGTTTCCAGAGCAGATTCATGAAACAAAGTAAAACATGCCAAGATAGAGAATTAGCTAAAGTTTTATGAGACATGCAAAGTTGAAAAACAATGAATTTATTCATCTTAAAGCAGATTAACAGTATGATCTGGTTACCTAAACCCATTGGTTACTGTAAACCCATGTGTCATCTTTCATACATAATTTAATGGTTTCCATATTTTTATTAAAAAAAAAAAACCTACACTGAAGCGTTTGTAACCAAAATTATATTAACAGAACTTGATAGATGAATTACCTTTACGACTTGGAGAGCAACTTTTTCCATGTTGGAGAAACTGCTTCCACTTCATAAGCAGCCCTTTATTTCCACGTCTGAGCTTTAAAAATGCTACATCATATTCTGATTGCTATTAAACTGGAATATGAGCCTGTCTAGACACATTGTAGCTGATTGTAGAGTAGCTAATCTAATCACATCTGTCTTCATGCACCTCTCTTCTGGTAACGTTACTCAAACATGTTCAAAAAAGCAGAATAAAGGGAACGTGAAATTCAGCTGACCATATAGAACCAGCTCACAATGAAAGTCATTTGATGACATAAACCCCCCCCCAAAATGAAACACCTAGAACAGGTTTTGCTATTCCTCATCTAACAGAATTTTTTTTTTATAAATCATTATTCATTTTAGCATAAAAAAATAATCCTACATAAGTTCATCTGTTTCTTTATTGTTCTGCTCTGTCTTCTCAAAGCCCCGGATGGCCTCTTGTACCGAGCCAGGTTCTGCTTCTGCTGGAGGTTTCTTCCTGTTAACGGTGAGTGTTTCCTTTCCGCTGTCACTACATGCAGGCTCTGTATGAGGAATTGCTGTAAAGTCAACAACAAGCAATTTCCTGCTGTTGCTTGGTGCAGGGAGGAGTGAATGCTGCAGGTCAGTGACTCCATGACTCCAGCTGTGTTAATTCAATTAACTGGATCAATTGGAATAATGAATGCATAATTGAATTGAAATTATTATTACTTTTTTTTACAGACAACATTTGTTGTGATTTGATGCTATAAAGATAAATGAAATCAAATTGAATTTTTTAAACCTATAATCAGGCCATCACTTGCTAATTCTAGATGCTTTTTAAAGTTGCCTCAGTATGTGTCTTTCCCACTTATAAGTTTATTGAGAAAAAGCCTGAAATAAATAATGCAGTTTATTTCACATCTTCCACGAGACAAAAACAAACACAATCTTATTTCCTGACTCCCTGAGCCTTATTTCATGCATTTCAGATAAAGGCAAATGGCGTAGTAAAACGCATCAACCCTAAGTAACAACAAACTCACTTATTGAAAAATGTTCTGACTGCATTCTCTCCCCTCCATAGGTCACTGCTGAAACATTAGATGCACTTTCCGTACTGATTGCAGTTACGCAGCAAACACAGGCGGCTCAAATTCCATCACGCAAATAAATGTCCTTTCAGAATAACAAATGCTTCGTCAAGAGAGAAAATGTGCATTACGCATTCGCTGTGGCTAAGGTAAATAAGGCCGGTAATGCTATTCTCAACAATGCATTTATATATATAAATGCATTGTTGAGTGTATATACATATATATATATATATATATATATATATATATATATATATATGAGGAAGTGTCAACATCAGAACAATCTAAATGCACAATTACGGCAAACCGTTGTTGATCGAACAGAATCGGGCGCCGACAGCCTTATTGTGTTCCAGGTTGTCGGCGAGAGGTGATCCGACCTCGCCGCCACTCGCCCACACAGAAACAAACCGAGCTCAAGTACATGAAGCACAATGTCACATATATATTATGCAGAAAATATGACCGCTTTAATGCCTAACCACTTACTTTGTGAAAGCAAAATGGAGTGGCGCTTGATTCCTTCCTTCCTTCTTTTTGTTTTTCCTATAAAATACCAGATTTATGTAGTAGCTTAACACTAAGGTGAACTATTGAAGCAGACTGATTTCCGTGCGTCACCAAGACTGCATTTATATTTGTTTCCGAACTTCGTTTAGGAGTTAAAACTGATGAATTCGGAAAGGTGAGAAACTGGAAGGAGAGATGCGAAGGAGCGCCCGGCCCCTGCGTCTGTGTGTTGAATCTCTTCAAACGGCATATTTTATTCCGCAAGCGCAGTCAAATCCGCCTCACAAATATGGAGGCACAGCTGACAAAAAAGTGAGTCCTAAAAAAATATCAGCAGAGAAATAATGCAAATTAATGGAAAGAGTTATTGTTAAGGCTCAAACGATTGCTCAGTTGACGATGATTTGTTTGTTTCTCTTGACTTCATACTTTCAAGGTCTCCAGATTTATTCACCAACTTTCATGTCCAGATTCTACCTCCTCGTATCATCCAACATTTCATACTTCAGGATTTAGGCAGCTGCATGTTTTGTTTCTTAGTTGAAATATTTTGATGAGAGATAAATCATTTTTAAAAAGTGCCTAAATCTCTCATCTTCAATCATATTTTATTAGCTGCATGTTAATACATTAAAATGTTGTATCTATTATGGTTCTTATCTCCATTTGTCTCCTGCTTAAGTTAAAATAAAAACTATTATGATCTATTTGTGTTTGTACTTTTAGTTTTATTTACGTTTATGTTTTCATAATTTCTTAATTGCTTTAGTTTATCCTTTGTGTTAGTTGTATAAGTATCATTGTGTTTTGAGTTTCTTCTTTTACTGTATATTAGGTTTTGGTTTCTCTTTGCTTTGTTTTCAATCTCGCCATTATCTCAATCTCAGCTGTTAATCATTTCCTCATTTGTCTAACCTGCTCCTTTCCCCACTCACACAAATTTGCAAGTTTTTTTTGCTTTTTTTTACAACAAACATATATTGTTTTTTGGGATCATATTACCACAATTCCTTCCAGCAGACTGGGATTATTAAAAAAATTACTTTGTGTGATTAATTCTCAAAGAGCATCCTAAAATGCAAACATTTTCCAAACCAATAAAATCTGGTACAAAACAATCCAACTTCTATATTAGAGTGAAATGATCAGAGTTCAGCTCAACAGGAAAATGCTGCGTGGTATTTACAATGTACATACATTTAAAGGAACAACACAGAAAAAGAAGAGACAAAAATGTCAAGAGAAGTCCTCGATATACCTAAATGTTTTGAATATAAGGTGGGAAAAAGCTCTTATATGGTACTCTGCCCAAATTAAAAAGGACAGGTAAAAAAAAAACGTAAAGGGGATACAAAACTAAGCGAGTTTCATAACTGAAAATGAATCTGTTCAAATACTTGGATCTCCTAAACATAATGAAGTCAGTGATACAGCATCTCAAGGGCCAGTGCAATTAAGAGATTTCTGTTTTGACTTTTTGAAGTTACAAGTATTGGTAAGCTATGCAAGCCTTTTGGGATAAAAGCGTAGTTGCTTATTCAGGCTTGCTTTAAATGACCCTTTTGTCTGCAAAGCTGCTGACGTTAATCAGGATTACAGCGGAGACGAGACTAAACGAGCTGAAGGCGCCGACATAACCGCACCCGGCCAATGCACCTAGTTAGAAAAGCAGAATAATGAAAAACAACGCTATTGAACTTAATGTGAATGCAGTTGAAGTTTGCTGCTCATAGAAGACGTGCATTTATATTTGTGATGTGAGAATATAATCCTAACAAATTGGAGTAAGAAGTGTGTAAATGTTCTTAAAAAAAACAAAACAACCTCTCATTAGCAAACATGTATGTATGTGCAAATACTGGAATAACTGATTTATTCATAATAGTGCTCACAAACTAAAATACTAGATATCCAAAGCCGACTAATTAGGTAAGTGCAAGAGTTATGTGATATAGTTTTTAATTCATAATTGCTTTGATTTTGCCACTTGATTCTCTTCTCCCTTGACTAGGTCAATGGAATTTCTCCCATTGACCTGGATTCTTCTGGTAGCATTTCAACTGGGCCAATCAGCGAACAGAAGAAGTTGTGACTGATGACGTTGAATTGCTCAAAGACAAACGACAGAGGCGAACGGAGGAAAAATAGAACCGGCAACCCACCGATTGTGGGATGAACTCCTACCACTGTCGCCCGCAACAGTGAACGAAGCATCTCGTTCAGCACCCCTCTCTTGTCAGTGGAGGATGGTTGCGTACAGCACAATAAGTTACCGGTAAGCTTCGCAGCGTTACGTGCGTCACGGGCAAACGCTAGCGACTGGGTAAAATTTAGGACTTGAACAGAGTCCACGTCTCCAGCAAGCAATCGTTTCCCCAATGGCCCAGACTCTTTGTACGAAGCAAACCGTGGAACAAAGGGATGGTTTTTACCAGGCTAATAAGGCAGAATCAAAGTGCTTCCTCAACAAATTTAGTTGAAAAACATCTGTTCCATTCGTCCAAACACTTGTACCCAAGTCACTCTGCTTCCCCCATAAGTTACAGCGGGAGTATCCATCAGAGCATCCCAGCAGACGTTTGTTCATAAGCTTAGCAGCTTCATTCTCTGACAGAAACACCAAATACTCCACCATTTAAACAACTAAGGCTACAATCCCAACCGGCTATTCCGAAGGTCATCGGTCGACCACAACAGCCTTAAGAATCTCAAGGTGACTCACAAGGTGACAGACATAAACCTCCAGTATGGTGGCTGGATTCAGGAGCTACAACTCACCATTCTTCCATTTGACTTCAACAATATGCTCAGTCTGTGCCTGCAGTTTTGTAATGAGCACAACATTGTTGGCATGAAAGGCCTATAGAAAATCCTAATGCAATCAAGATGATGACTGACATTAAATTTATGGATGTTATTATGACCTTTAAACACAGAGACCCACAGGCATAGGCTAATAAGCTGGATCAAACCAAAAACAGACTGTGTCCTTCAGTACTCAACGCAGTGTCATAAACCTTGAACGAGGTCCTACAGTCTGTCACTCTGTTCTGGATTTGAGCCTGATAAACACATTGTAGAGACGCCAAAAACAAAGTGAATTCAGTGGAAAACCATGTGTCAGTAAGGGCCTACAAACAAAGCTTAATGAACTCTAATACAGACTGTTGAAAGGAATAATGAAGTAAAATGCAAAAGAAATTCAATCCATTACGGAGATATGGGGTTTCTACACAATATACTCCCACAGTATGCTTTTTTATTTTACCCTATTCTTATTTTTTTACTGTGATAACATTCAAAAGGAAAAGAAAAATCATTTTTACTCATCTTGTGCTTCGGGTTCCTTTATAGCAACTTTATAGCTCTTTTACAGACACATGCTCTCAATGTTGTGCTCCATCATCCTATTTCTAATCCGTTTAAACCATCAATGTTGGACATGGAATCAGCTCAAATACTATTACAGCCCAACCTTGGATACTAGTAATATAATTTTTTGATAGTGTAGTGCACCAAGTGCAGTGCGGAGAGATGACCTTCACTTACTGATCCCTCGCAATCACCGTAAAAGCAGAGTCTCACTGCAGAGGCATACACGAGATAAGACCAAAACATCCATGGCAGAAAAATAGTGCCTACTATAAAAAAAGAAAATAAAAAGTTTTCTGGCAACCCTATTTCTAAAACCCAACAAACACCGAGAAGGAGAGATGGACAGAGAAATGTAAAAGTTACCAGAATCAATAGATTTGTAGCTTAGTGATGATTGACAAAAAATACAATCGTTTCATAATAAGCGACCAAAATGTTTGGTTCATGAGTAAAGATTTATTATCTTTATTATTAGCTACCAAATGTGTTTGAAATTAGAGCTACACTATGTAACTTTTATAAACATATGTTCTTTACATATTTGTTAAAACATGTTGTGGCAGTATGCTATGAGACAGATCACTTGCGAAAAGGTCAAGTTACTCCGCCTCTTCCCGGTGCTACTATGGCATCGCTTCCAGCCAAAAACAACCAATCAGAGACAGGAGGAGGGTCTTGGCGCTGTCAATCAATCTTGTGAATGTGCTGCTCAACGCGCTAATTGCAGAGAAACAACTCATCGCTGTCATCGGTGGCCAACTAGCTTTAGCATTCAGGACAGGCTTCCCTATGTCAGATTTGCGCAAACCTGTTGTCATAGCAACTTACTCACAACAGATAGCTGACAGAGCAGAGATTACATTCATGAGTATCAGGATTCAATGCTAAAAAAACACCTACATTTTCCACACAGCGAACAGAACATTCAGTCCATCACAGTGTCGTGTGTTTATGCTTGATGTTTATTTTGCGATTAATAATTAAAGAGTTTGCGTGAATATCAGTGGTGGTTCATTAGCCGATTAAACACCTGCTCTACTTATGATATGTCAGAGAGTTAATGTGTGGATCGCCTTTTGTTTTTGGTAGCTGAACCGAAACAATCAATGCTGCAGCACGTCTTCATGTTAAGGTTTCCAAGTCAAGCTAGCATAACTGAGCTACTTCCCTCTCCCTTACTATTTTTTAAAACACCTCTGAAATGTGATGTGCTTGGACCTTATGTAGTTGTCAGTGTTGAAAATTAGTAACAAAACATTGCATCACTTTTTCTTTTACATATTGCATGTTGTGTTAACAACCTGACAGCTAAAAGCAACAGCAGTCGTTGTGGGTCAGCAGTGCTTTTGCTGCCCAGCAGGTGGGATCTTGTTCTTGTGACGTCACGTTTCATTGCCTTTATGCTCTGTCTTAATGTTTTCATGCTGAATTTGTATAAATTCAGATTTTCTCATGAATACACACAGACGTTGCTGTAATGGTCATGCTAACTGTGCTAATTGTCAGTGTATGGGGCGATAATTGCAATGAAAGATGTAAGATCTAGAATGGAAACTATAATCACTTTTACTTTGTTTTGAAACTGGAATGTCTTGGTTTAGAGAGATTTCTTGGATATCTCTTGTCACGTTGTCTTTGCTCGTGATACTAGAAATTAAAGGAAAAATATGTTTAATGCTCTTCATCTGGCTTCACATCACTCTTAAAGATAAATCAAAATTCTGTTAAATTTGCAAGGCCAGATTAAAGTTTCACAAAAAGCAAGAACTTATGGCATTTTTCTCATTTAAGCCACAACTTAAAAATGAGCTGCTATAATCATAACAACGAAGAAAAAAGAAAAGAATAAATGTGGGAATAAGAAAAAAAATAATAATAATAATAAAAATGGCATCTCATTAATTTAGAAAAGTACATCAATGTTCTGCTGTCGGTTCTCCTGAATAAGGCCCACATCGAAATAATTACAACATCCGTTCCATATTTAAGATTAATGGCAATTGATTTTCCATTTACGGGACCATTAATGCATAAATCACAAGCATTAGAGATGAATTCCCTCAGGAAACCTTAATATCACCCCCAATAACTCCGGCTATATGCTGCACACGCAGCACACAAGGAAAGCTGTCTGAACATAGCACATCTGTAGACGGGTGCTCAGACAGCAGCCGGCCTCACGTTACAGAAGAGCTTCTTTGTATTTTCATATGCATGCACCCATCAAGACAGTACATAAGTGCATGACCTGTTTCCATGGCAACTGCATTTGGCAAAACCAAGGGTAAATAAAATGTTTAGAAAAACACATTAAAAAGGAGGGACTCGGAAACGAAGGTACTTGGACCTTCACAAACAAAACAACAACAAAAAAAAGTTCAGCCGGCTTGTTTTAGCATTTTCGTTTACAACAATACAAAATTAAACAAAAAATATATATTTTATTGGAATATTAGTTTACACACTGCCCTGTACTCCAACATGTTCACTTTAAAAGTAATAACGTTTCTCTCTGGCTCGTGTGCATGCATGTGTTTTCATGAGCCGCCGGCCCAGCAGTTAGCTTAACGCTAACCACAGAGCTGCACCTTGTGGCGTCTCTATCGCTTTGAAAGCTGACCTTGGATACTTGTTTTGCACTTTACAGGAAAAGATTAGAGGAAATCTTCCAGAAACAGATATTTTTTTATTTATTTTTTTGTTGCTCTGAGAGATCTAGCTCTACTTTGCCTCAGCATATAAAGAGACATTTTCTTAACTGCAATATTGACAGAAAAGGGAAAATGCTTTTTCGTCAAGGGAGCAGAAGGGATGGGGATTTCTCTATCTTTTTCTTTCCTCTATCAAAAGTAGGTCAAAATGAAAGGATAAGAAAGATGCAGTTTTAGTTCCGTGGGAAGAAATTGAATCCGGCAAAAATCAAGCTAAACTCTTGGATCATATGGCCTTCCACTAACTACTATACCTGATATAATGAAACCAGAAAGAGCTTTGAGTTACCGGGAAACATTTAGGTGGGTAAATAAATAAATAACACTCTGTATTGACTGGTGACTAGAATTACAAAACACCATTTTTTCAGTTTTCTAAGCCAGTGCTTTCGTGAAGCTAAGAAGGGAAAATTTCCTCTCTCAATCTCATTTGGATAAAACAAATGTGTTTCAAATTGAACTGGACTAAAAGACATACACTCTGTGAACTTTATTCCTTTTTGTTAAAGAGTTGACAATACATTTGCATTTTTAGCTCAAACATTAAACATTTAAAGCGACAACTCATAGACATGCTTTATATTAGACATACGGATTTAAAGTTGCACCAAGCCAGCAATTCTAGAATTTTGTTAAGAAAATTTCTTGCTTGATTATCATCGTTAGGATTGTGAATTTGAGTGCTAAGCATGAATTCATTAAAAAACGGATTTGAAGATGTGGATATTTAATATCAGCTCTAACAACATGAACATTTAAAGTGATATAAACGAACATTAAACTCCATGTTTATCATCTCTTAAAACGCCTGAAATGACACAAGTGCAATGATGTCTTAATATTACAGGAATAAAGTGGTTATTTCACTTTATTGTTGTACTACTTTTATTCTGAAAGTATTATGACTATTTTGTAATGCTATAATTTTCTCATAATATTACAACTTTATTCTCCTATGACTTTATTTCCGTAACATTACGACTACTCTCATAGCACTATAACTTTTTTCTCGTACTATCTCAACTTTTTTTGTAATTGTCTTTTTTCTCAGAATATTGACTTTATTCTTTGTAATACTATTTTTCTTGTAATATCATTTTAGTCATTTCTTAGAGTGGACTTAACACTCTGTCATAAAACACAGTCAACGATTTTGGGGGAAAATAAATACATTTGCTAAAGGACAAACCGGAGTCAGGACCGATGGTCATCATATGGACCCGTGATGTAAGGCAGCAGCAATGGGCGGCCATGACCTTCTGTAGCAGCTCACTGCAGTGGAGCTCAGCAACAGCTGCATTAATCTCCTGCTTTGTCTGCTGGAGTCTGGGTGAGGAGGTTCAGGAGAATATGCTCCTGCATCCGAACCTCATTGAAACAAAAGTAATAACAATGCTGCATTCCCAATATCCCTGCTGTGTCCTCGTCACCAATCCAAAGCTGTTTCGATTTCATTTGCTGGTAATCCCATTTTCAAAAATGGTGATCAAAGAAGAAGAAGAAAACATCCACATTTTCTTACTCGTTTTCTCTCCGGTCCTGCGTTTGGCCGCCCCCTCTGCAGCTCATCTAGGATTCGGGGTTTTATTTGAGGTTTTGCTACTACGTGTGAACACCTCAGTCTCTGGCATCGTTTTTTGTCATAACCAATTTATTTTATTCATTTATTTTTTTAAAAAAGAGCAAGAGGTGAAATCAAACATTGATATAAGAGAACGATTCCGAAACCACCGGGGGAGATTCTGTAAATAAGATGTTTCGGCTTAAAAGAGGTCAATGGAAGATTTAAAGAACACAGGCGAAACCAGAAGTTTACATACGCTGAGAAAAATGACAAAACGTAATATTGCTTGTTTCATAACTGTTGACTGTAAGATGTTTTTATGACATAAAGCACTTTGAACTGCCTTGTTGCTGAAAATGTGCTGTGGAAATAAACTTAAAAGACGCCTTGATGTTAAATTAAATCAGACCCAGCTTTCTTGTTAGTTACAATGAACAAATCATTTCTAGTTGCCAAATGCCACAATAATGAGAGAAAGAATATGTTAAGAGATTTATTTATTAATGTCTTGCAAATCAGAAGTTCTTGTTTAAAGTCCAAATAAATCAGCCAAGACATGAGGAAGAGAACTGTGAAGCTTCGTGAAGCTGGTTCGACTCCGGGAACAGTTTCCAGATGTTTGAAGGTGGCGGTTTCATCCGTTTAAACATGATGGTGATGTCCGACCATCATAACGTTCAGGAAGGAAAGCGGTTCTTTCAGAACTGAAGTCAAAGTCAGCTTAAAGATGCTGTGTGAAGCTGGTAAGACAACATCTAAAGCCGTATTCGTTATATGGGAACCACATGTAGTAAATAAATGACTCTCCTACGTTCTTTGGTCCAAATGTAACTCACCCTGACCCAGTTTCTGTTTGGCAAATAGAAATACTTTCTATTTTTCTAAATGGCCTAAAACAAGAGAGATTTGGTCTGATTCAACTTGAGACGTTGAGAAAAAAAGGCGTGTTCTTTTATTCAGTGTTTTTCAGCTGTATATACCTTGAGCCACTGCAGCTGTCATTAGCCATTCTGCAATCAAGCCAATTACTTCTTTTCAACTAGTTGCCCCTGATTTCTGCTCTGTAAGACAAGAGCCACAGAGAGCACACACCGAATGAAAGCTCAGCTTGAACACTGGGAGGGAGATGAAGATAATTGGCCTGTTGCATTCAACGCCTGAAGCCACGCCGTGAATGAGAAAAATAGAGATTTCTTTTTTTTTTTTTCTTTGTTTGCTCCTACAAAAACATTTTGACAAGACTACAGATATACATACATCATTTCCTTGGTCTCCTCAAGGGCTGGGGAGTGTTGTTTATTATCAAAACATGGAGTTTACAAGGAATCCAGAAGAGTCCTACTGTCGGCAAACATGCATATGTCCGACAACTGTCCGTTGAAGTCAATGCACAAGCAGACGAACGCTGACCCGGCGGCGGAAATGAAAGGAAGTCGATACAGATTCTCACATTGCATTGATTATTATATTATATTAAACATTCTGTTAAAGTACCAGATGGCTGTGATAAGCAGAATGTTGTCCATCATAAAAGGCTCGGGATATTAACACCTTATCTAAAAGTCAACGACTCAAATTGTCTTTACTTCCATTGATATTTTATCAGGCTGCTACCAAAAACAACAATGCACTATTCAGTTTATATTAAAGGGGTGGTAGTATGTATGTTCCATGTGCATAGTGGCACTTTATAGCACAATCAAGTAACAATGTTACATTCACTTGTTATAAAAAATTATGCGTATTTTAAACGTAGCCTAAAATAAATATCACTTTGCAGTTTGCTGCCGTGAAATTAGGCTTCTGTCTCTTTAAGAAGCTTCCGCTCTCTGCAACACTCCACTTTCAGCACATCGCAAAAACGTGTTTCCATAATGCCGTTTGCAGACGTCCTTAGGAGTGCTGGACTGATGAATAGTTCGTACGATGATGAGCTCAGCAGACGCGCAGTTCCACCAGGAGTCTGCTAACTGCTGCTGCCGCTAGTCTGAAGGAACCGAGTGGGGAAGGCGTGTAAAGAGGACACGTTATCTTCTGATTGATCATTGATGGTGAATTATATTTGACTGTTAAAATATAAACCAGCAGTATTACATGGGGATGAATGTGATAGTATTATTTCTCTTTTTTCTTTTTTTTCTAAGTGCCCCCTTCCTTAAGCTTGAGAAAAGGGTTCAGAAACGAGCAGATTCTGTCTTGATGCCACCAGCACATTTTTCAAGCGGGCTGCTCAGTGCCTGAAAATGTCACTGGAACCAACTTCTGTGTTCTGACTCAGAAGAGACAAACGGCACCATCACAGAAATTCAAAATGACGCA